>JAWPHD010014503.1:0-60841 GCA_037043455.1 Cyrtodaria siliqua
CATATTTCTTTCTATATTTAAATGTCTACCCTTTTCAATAGCTCAATTATGACAAGAACATTGAAATCTAGATAGAGAATTCTTAGTATTTCCATGGAGAGATATTGTTCAATGTTAAGCAATGATTTATAGAGTTTGTAATAATAAGCTTTTCTTGATACATCAACCTTTCCATACCATATTATAGGTTATTGAATTTGTATGGCTAAATATTACTTGGAACGAGTTGTTTTGGCAAAGGACGATGAGCTTGCGAGGCGTCCTGCGCCAAAACAACGAGTTCCAAGTAATATTTAGCCATACAAATTCAATAACCTTTTTATTGTATACTTTCATATTGTTTTCGATCAATGTTAATTGTATGACTATTACTTTTCATTGTATTTGTGTTATTTTTATAGCTTTTGATGGAATTCCTATCTTGCCATTCAGTTTTATTTTGTGTGGATGATTATTTTGCGCGAAAACGACGTCAACGTCGGATGACGTCATTAAAAACAACAAGCCATTTTCTAAATTTGTTTACCATTCGATAACGTTAAAAACAGTGGGTGAGTGACCATTTCAGTTATTTTATCAATTTTTGCCATAAAAGGTTGTAAAAAAAACACATATTTTTTTGTTGACACTATAGGAAGGATTCCGTTATTTTTATTTGAAAGTAGTTCCTTATTTCTATTTCGCGGCTCTTAGCAAGCACGAGCAAAAGTTCCCGTGCAATATCAATGCGTGCAATATCGTAGAATATTGCACGCTTAGCTCAATGCAAACTAAACGGGACAATATGAAAGTATACAATAATTGCATAAACAATTCTTTTACTCTTTGCTTAAACATAGTCAAAAACAAAGTTGGATTGCCGATCTCATGTGAAAGTTACGCATACCCAAAACCAAATTTGTAAAATAAACTTCTAATTTCGCTGGCCCACGTGTGCCGACCTGCCTCGTCCAAATGCTTTAGCATGTAATAACATTGTTTTGGGTACCTATGATACATCTTGTAATATAAGTTGTACATAATGGAGTTCTACCGCACTCTCCCAAAGCAAAAAGTCAGCTGCTTGCAATGGTAAGTTACAATGAATTTTACAAAATTTTATATGAACTCTTTCCAAATTCTCATAATACGTATAACCCCATAATTCTGATCCATATATAATAATTGGTTTGACCATACTATCAAATAATTTAAATGGATTGAAATCTTCCAAATTTACGTTGATATTGGCAATAACATGTCATATTGCTTTAGTTTCTTGTTTTGCTAAGTTTTCGTGTGTTTTTGACCATGAAAGTTTTGGAGTAATAAACATACCAAGATATTTATAAAATGAAACACATTCAAGTTGTTTACCATTGTCAATCCAACGCTCATTTGGTTTAATAATACCACCTCTTCGAAAAACAACTACTTTGGTTTTGTTTAATTTTCAAGCTAGCAGATTTGCAAAATTTCTCTATAGTTGAAGTTCGATGACTGTTTCAGCAAAACTTGACTTGTCATCAGCATACATTAGCGCTAAAATATCTTCAATTTCATCTGAAACAAATACACATTGTCCACATTCTAAACTAAAATGGATATCAAATCATTAATAAATAATGAAAATATAATCGGACTTCCATCACACCCCTGTCTTGTTCCGACCGTACAATTGAAAAAGTCTGTTTAGCCGTTGTCGACCTTGACACATGATTTCAATTTTGAATACATTATTTTCAAGAACAATTTTAAAAAATATACAATAGAAATGCCCCCCTTTTTTTTATAAATATTTTTTGTACTAGCGCTTATAATGTAAACACATTATCTACAGTCGAACATTTCTTTGGAAATCCAGATTGAGATTCATCTATAAGTTTTAACATCATTTTGATCACACCAATCCAGATTGAGATTCATCTATAACATCATTTTGATCACACCACTTTATTAACCTTGTACTTAAAATACTCGTAAATATTTTACACATATTGTATACCACGATCATTTTCAGGGTTGTTACGAGAGCCTGATTTAAATACAGAAGCAATAATGCTTTCGCAGAAAAATCATCAGGAATATTTCCGGTCTCAAATATATGATTAAAAAATCTAAGGTAAAGCCTTTTTTTTTAATATCTTGGTTTACGGATTTTTTCTGAAAAAATTACGTCAGGAGGTCGATATAAAAATAAAATTACTCGGGGGAGGGGGGGGAATTGAGAGAAAAAATTACAAGCAAAATGTTGACGTTTTAAGTCAAAAAGGGGGAGAGAATCAAAAATCGAACATCACTTTTCGTAGATCCCTATCGAAATCCATGTTTAATAGCATACTTTAGATAACCGAGCATGTCCTTGACACGAGTGGGGGGGGGGGGGGGGGGGGGGGGGGGGGGGGGAAACAACGGGAAAATTAGACTCGGCGGATCCGTAAACCAAGTTATTAAAAAAAAAAAGCCCTAAGGTGTAACTTGACCAGTAGTGTTTTTAATCAATTCTATGCAGATAAAATCGGGCCCTTGACTTTTATTTGAACTAATACTAAACACATCGTCAGTAATTGGAACATTCAGAAGATCACAGTTTAAATTATTTTCCATATTTTGGAGAATTTCGTCATTATCTTCACTGGTGTTTTGTAATAAGCCTTTAAAATGCTCATACCATTGTAAGGGTTTTATATATCATGCGACTCTGTGACTTAAATTGCTGTCCATGTTTAATAGTATTCCAAAATAGTTTTGGGCTTTTACCGGCCTCAACTAACTTTCACCTGTTTTTAGCTTGACTGATCAAAGATTAGCAGAGCTTATGCCTTGGTACGGCGTCCGTCGTCCGTATGTCTGTCTGTAAACTTTTTTTTGTGGCGACTACTCCTCTGAAACTACTTGACGGATTTTTTCATGAAACTTCACAGGAATGTTGCTCTTGATGTCTAGTTGATCCTAGCAAAATTTCAGGTCGGACGGAAATGGCAGCCATGGCAAAAAATAGATTTTTAAAAAACAAGTTTGTAGTGACTACTTCGTGAAAACTATAAGTGAGTTTTTTTTGAATATGCTCAGCATGACATGATATTGGTCCTTGTTGAACATTATTTTGATGCGGCATTAAACATGGCCACCAGTGGCCATCTTTGCTTACATACAGTTATATAGTAAAAACTTGAAGCCCACTACTCCTCTGAAACTACTTGACAGATTTTCGTGAAACTTCACAGGAATGCTGATCTAGCTATCAAAAATTATCAGTAGAGCTTCAAGGTCATTGTCCTCTTGTTTAATTCCAATGTTAATTTGTTTTTATGACATGCACCTTTAAAAAGGAGTTTTTTAGTTTTATATTCACGAAGATCATTCATGTTATTTGTTTGTCTAAATTTTCTTAGATATCTAGTTTTACAGTTTTTGAGCTGTTCCCACATTCAGGTTGTTTTTTATCAATTGATTTTCTCTTGTTATTCGTAATTGCCATCATGTCAGCAGCCGTTTGATTAAGAGAAATAGACTCGGATAGTGAATTTATGGCCAAATATAAAACATTTGACTGAGTGAAGTTTTCATATAAATTATCGAACTTTTCAAGAAATGCATTTTTCAATGAATCATTCCACTTAATTTTATTCCAGTGCCCAAATTCAATATCAATAATGAGATATGTTATTGTAAAGAGTGTCATCCCATCAGTTTGTTATATATATGTCATTGTAAAGATTCACATCCCATCAGTTTGTAATAGATAATATGTCATTGTAAAGATTCACATCCCATCAGTTTGTAATAGATAATATGTCATTGTAAAGATTCACATCCCATGAGTTTGTAATAGATAATATGTCATTGTAAAGAGTGACATCCCATCAGTTTGTAATAGATAATACTGTATGTCATTGTAAAGATTCACATCCCATCAGTTTGTAATAGATAATATGTCATTGTAAAGATTCACATCCCATCAGTTTGTAATAGATAATATGTCATTGTAAAGATTCACATCCCATCAGTTTGTAATAGATAATATGTCATTGTAAAGAGTGACGTCCCATCAGTTTGTAATAGATAATATGTCATTGTAAAGAGTGACATCCCATCAGTTTGTAATTAGATATGTCATTGTAAAGCGTAATATCTTACTCCCCTTTTATTTTGTCCTCTTTAAACATAATGTAGAAAGGATCCTTTATGGCGGTGGCGCTAGGGCTAATCATGTATTTCTGAACGCTATATGGCTATACTCATGCCCCTTTTAGGTGGAACATAAGTGCGGCTCTTCGACTTTTTAGTTAAGGGGTTATGTCCGCTGGGTGGTATGGGGGGTCTGATGCGTTAGTTTTATATGAGTATACTCTTCACGTATTCTTGGCATTTGTCTGTCCACAGCAAATGTCCTCTTGCTGGACTCCGAGGTGGGTGAGAAGCGTGGAGAATGAATATCAATTCCCCATTATGGGACCCAAACACGCACAAAAAACTACTCCTACTGGTTTTAAACAATTTAGAGAAAAGTCCGAAACTGAATCTGTAGAGGATATTTCTTATTTAAATTGGCCTCAATTATCTCTCTAGAGAATGACAAACCTATCACTAGACTCGCTCCTTTTGCCATCTCCAAGGCTTTACTTGGCATCGCCGGTGAGCCAAGGAGTGTTAAAAAACTCAATAATGGAAAACTTCTTATTGAGTGTGCCCAAAAATCACACTGACAATCTCCTTAAAATTCAAACTTTCGTAAACATCCGTGTTGAAGTTATTCCTCACATTTCTCTCAATTCTTCAAAGGGTGTAGTACACTCCAGGGAATTGGAGCACTGCACTCTTGTAGAAATGACTTATAATCTTAAGTCTCAAGGTGTGACTGAGGTAACGCATATCAGTACGAGGCGGGGTGGCAAACTCACTGCTACCAATACTTTTGTGCTTAATTTCAGCACACCAAACCATCAAGACTGGATATATCATATACCAGTTGACCCTTTTATTTCAAACCTTCTTCAATGTTTTAACTGTCAACTCTTTGGTCACCATAGAGAAAGCTGCTCCTGTCTGTGCTCTTTGCGGCCAGGAGGGTCATAGCGACTTCGCGAATTGCAAAAATCCCGCCTCTTGCGTTAACTGCAAGGGGACCCACGGGGCTTTCTCTAAGGATTGTCCAAAGTGGAAGCACGAGAGGGAAATACAGAAGGTTAAAATTGAAAAGTACATTTTTTTTCCTAAAGCTAGAAAACTTGAGAGGTGTACTCTGCCCACTCCATCTGGCAAATTGTATGCCGATGCGAGTAGGGTTGAGAAACCAGCTATCAGGTCTATCGCAGCCAATAGACTCCGACAAGTTTACTACTATTCCACTCTCTGTTCTGAATTCCTCTAAAACATCTTCAGCCTTTCAAACTGTAATCCTCTTAAATAAGCCTCCAGGGGCTCCCAAACCTCTTGTAGCTTCCAAGCCTAACGACACTCCTTCAACTATATCCTCAACAACTCCTACATCTACTTCATCTATTTCGAAATCGACGGACTCTGGTACAACCAAGAGCCCACGTACAACCAAGAGCCCACCAAACCCGACAAACTCTTCCAAAAGTTTGTCAAATCCGAAGAAATCTTCCAGGAGTTCGTCACCACAAAGAACTGCTGCCACGGACGTGACAGCAAGAAAAAAGAAAACTCCCGGGTAAGGGAAGCAGTCAAAAGGATCTGATGATCTGATTGTACTGCACAACAGATTTGGAGACTTGGAGATGGAGGTTGATGATCCAGCACATCTGCAACTCCCAAGTCTCCAAGGTCTGCCAACCCCAAAGGCCGTAAACCCGTACTTCCGCCGTAGTAACACAAAATCAAATAAGGTCATTCAATGGAACTGCCGAGTTTTAAAACCTAATTATGATGAAATCAGCTTACTTTTAAATAAACACAACCCTGTTGCATTTTAGTTTTTAAAAGATATCTTATCATTAGTCTTCAAGAAAGTTTCTTGAAGACTAATGTTAAGATATCTTTTAAAAGCTGTTCATTATATAACTGTTAAAATGCACAGAGTTGTAACAATATGCTCCTTATATTTACCGCCCAGTTCTTCACTACACCTTAAAGATCTAAATCACCTAATTGCACAATTACCATCACCTTTTATACTCTTGGTTTGATTTTAATGCACACAACTACATTCGGGGTTGGAACGATATAAACGATAAAGGCAAGAAAGTTGAGGATTAATAGCCCAAAAAAATGTTATGTCTTTTTAATGATAACAAATCACATGCTTATTTACATCCAGCTACAGGCTCTCATTCTTCCATCGATTTAACAATATGCAATCGGCGGATTTTTCGTGGAGTGTTGGTGACGACCTGTGTGGAAGTGACCACTTCCCTGTATTTCTTGAAAATATTGGCCCTGCACAATCTCGAAAAAAAACAATGATGAAAACTTGGCAAAGCTGATTGGGATATGTTTCAATATCTTTGCGAGGAACAGTTAAAGCCTTCCGTTTTCGAGGATGTCGAATCAACTCTGCAGTTCAGGGTGAAAAGATTCTAGGCCCGTTCTCCATATTTTATCGCGATGTACATGGAGGATTAGCTTGGCATGTTCAGTCCTATTAGGCGCCATATAACCTTTCATGTGTTGGTGCGCCTTAAAATCCCAATTCAATGCAATTCGAAGACACAACTACTCTTTTTGCCAAAATCCTTCATTATATAGCTGATCAAACTATTGCAAAAAACTCGGCAAATCCAAAACGCCCACATAAACCATGATACGATGATGACTGCAAAAAGTCAGTCAGCGATCGTAAAGCTGCATTGAATGCGTTTAACTTGCGGCCAGCTCAAAATTTTTTAGATACTTTCAGAGTATTTAGTGCGAAAGCCCGTCATACTATTAAGGATAGCAAGAGGAAATGCTGGAGATGTTATGGCTCTAGGCTGAACTCTCGCTCATCTCTTAAAAAGATGTTGGACATGGTCCGGAAAATAAACGGTAAAGGTAATTCTAGTTGTGTAAATCATATTAAAACTGATAATGAAGATATTACATCTGTCAAAGATATTACAAACACTTTGGCAGAAACGTTTTCTAAAACTCTTCTTTTGAAAATTGTCAACCAAATTTTCTAGAAGAAACTAAAAGAACAAGAAGCTGAATTTCAAGTTGAAAAATTTGGAGAAATACAATAAACTGTTCACTCTCAAAGAACTTTGAGAATCCCTTAAAAAGCTCATGATACATCGATCAGCTGGTCCTGATGATATCCATTATTAATTATTAAAACATTTACGTCAAACCTGTCTCTCTACACTTCTTGATATATTTAATAAGGTTTGGGTGACAGGAAACTTCCCTGAATCTTGGCAGGAAGCAATCGTTATTCCAGTCCCCAAACCTGGAAAGGATCATAAGGACCCAATAAATTATAGCCCTATTGCTTTAACGAGTTGTACATGTGAAACCATGGAACAAATGATTAATGAGACCTGGAATCCAACAAACTGATAACAAAGTATCAAAGTGGATTCCAGCGCCAACGAGGCACAACAGATAATCTCATTTGATTTGAATTATTAATTAAGAAAGCTTTGTAAAGAACATCTAGTCACTGTTTTTGACTTGGAGAAGGCTTATGATACTGCATGAAAGTACAGTATTATGAATGATCTTCATGACCTAGGTCTCAGAGGTCGACTACCAATAGAACTAGGACTACCAACTACCGAGTGCCATCCCATCAGTTTGTAATATATATTTCATTGCAAAGAGTGTCATCCCATTAATTTGTATTTTTAAAGCGTGTCACCCCATTAGTTTGTAATAGATATGGCATTGTAACGAGTGTCACCCCATGAGTTTGTAATTAGATATGTCAATGTAAAGAGTATATAGCCCATTAGTTTGTAATAGATATGGCATTGTAAAGGGTGTCATCCCGTCCGTTTGTAATATATATTTCATTGCAAAGCATGTCATCCCATTAGTTGGTAATAGATATATCATTGTAAAGAGTGTCACCTATAGTTAGTAATAGATATGCCATAGTACAGAGTGTCATTCCATGAGTTTGTAATTATATACAGTCCACACTCAGTATCTTGAATTTCTAGGGACAGGAAGTAAAGTTTGATTTATCCGAAGTTTGAATTAAACGATTGTGGCAGATTTGTCTTGTTTTTATTACCCCACCCACCAGGTTACACTATACATACAGTGTATATATATTTCCGATATAAGTCGATTTTTAATGGAATACATGTTTTCTTCCCTCATATATGTTCATGAATATGTTTCTTTACTGTTATAATTTCATTCAGATCGAACAGAAAAATGCAATTACATAATTACTAACTATTACCACGCTTAAATTTGAGACATACTCACTGTATGACCTGTATTGCAGCAAGCTACTTTCGTTTTGTCAGTTTGTATATTTGGGCATTTCATGTTAAAGCAGCATAAGAAAACGTTTTGGTAATAAAATAAATCAGCAAAATATATATGATTTCATATTTTATTAAAAACATAGAAAGACATATACATAATGACACAATTTTTCATATTTTTTTACAAATGCATTTCGTCCATAACAAATTAGTATAATTCTTATAGTTGTTTTAACCCTCACAGTGACCATTGTATTCAATTAGCGTAAACAAACATCCTAGTTCACAATTAAGCCTTAATTTACCATGAACAATCAGAGACAAGAAAATAAATTAACAAACATGTCACCATTATTTATTTGTATCAGAGATTAAATATCTCGGCAATTATCACTTTTTGTTTAATATTGCTTCACAATCAACTTCCACGCCAGCTTGTGTTTGATCAAACTTGCATTCGGCACTTCAATTGAACTTCGAAATAGCGAGTGTAAACTACTGTATAGATTCGTGTTTGGGACCAGAAATAGAGTTTGAATTAGTGAATAAGTCCACTTGCGGAAATTCGAAGTAAGCGAGTTTGAGTTACTGAGAGTAGACTGTATGTCATTGTAAAGAGTGTCACCCCATCAGTTTGTAATATATATTCATTGTAAAGAGTGTCATCCCATTAGTTTGTAATATATATGTCATTGTAAAGAGTGTCATCCCATTAGTTTGTAATTAGATGTCATTGTAAAGAGTGACATCCCATTAGTTTGTAATATGTCATTGTAAAGAGTGTCATCCCATTAGTTTGTAATAGATATGCCATTGTAAAGAGTGTCATCCCATTAGTTTGTAATAGATATGTCATTGTAAAGAGTGACATCCCATTAGTTTGTAATATATATGTCATTGTAAAGAGTGTCATCCCATTAGTTTGTAATAGATATGTCATTGTAAAGAGTGACATCCCATTAGTTTGTAATAGATATGTCATTGTAAAGAGTGTCACCCAATCAGTTTGTAATAGATATGTCATTGTAAAGAGTGTCATCCCATTAGTTTGTAATTAGATGTCATTGTAAAGAGTGACATCCCATTAGTTTGTAATAGATATGTCATTGTAAAGAGTGTCATCCCATTAGTTTGTAATTAGATGTCATTGTAAAGAGTGACATCCCATTAGTTTGTAATATGTCATTGTAAAGAGTGTCATCCCTTTAGTTTGTAATATATATGTCATTGTAAAGAGTGTCATCCCATCAGTTTGTAATTAGATGTCATTGTAAAGAGTGTCATCCCATTAGTTTGTAATATATATGTCATTGTACAGAATGTCATCCCTTTAGTTTGTAATAGATATGTCATTGTAAAGAGTGACATCCCATCAGTTTGTAATTAGATGTCATTGTAAAGAGTGTCATCCCATTAGTTTGTAATAGATATGTCATTGTAAAGAGTGTCATCCCATTAGTTTGTAATTAGATGTCATTGTAAAGAGTGTCATCCCATCAGTTTGTAATTAGATGTCATTGTAAAGAGTGTCATCCCATTAGTTTGTAATAGATATGTCATTGTAAAGAGTGTCATCCCATCAGTTTGTAATTAGATGTCATTGTAAAGAGTGTCATCCCATTAGTTTGTAATATATATGTCATTGTAAAGAATGTCATCCCTTTAGTTTGTAATAGATATGTCATTGTAAAGAGTGACATCCCATCAGTTTGTAATTAGATGTCATTGTAAAGAGTGTCATCCCATTAGTTTGTAATAGATATGTCATTGTAAAGAGTGTCATCCCATTAGTTTGTAATTAGATGTCATTGTAAAGAGTGACATCCCATTAGTTTGTAATATGTCATTGTAAAGAGTGTCATCCCATCAGTTTGTAATAGATATGTCATTGTACAATAGGTAATTAGATATGTCATTGTAAAAAGTGACATCCCATTAGTTTGTAATATGTATTATGTAATTGTAAAGAGTGGCACCCCATCAGTTTGTAATAGATATGTCATTGTAAAGGGTGTCATTGTATTGAAAGAGTGAACCCCATGCGTTTGTAATAACTATGTCATTGTAAAGAGTGTCATCGCGTTAGTTCATGTGCTGATATAGTGACCCTTTGAGAGTGCACCAAATATGAAACATTTAATATCTTAAGAATTTATAGTTATCTGAGATTCATATCAGTAGATAGAGGTGGAGCCAAAATTGTTGATCTACAGGTATGAGTGCAAATTCTTTTGTTTTATCACATGAATTAGATGTTGACTACCAGTGCATGCCTAGTGTTGACTACCAGTGCACGCCTAGTGTTGACTACCAGTGCACGCCTAGTGTTGACTACCAGTGCACGCCTAGTGTTGACTACCAGTGCACGCCTAGTGTTGACTACCAGTGCACGCCTAGTGTTGACTACCAGTGCATGCCTAGTGTTGACTACCAGTGCATGCCTAGTGTTGACTACCAGTGCATGCCTAGTGTTGACTACCAGTGCATGCCTAGTGTTGACTACCAGTGCATGCCTAGTGTTGACTACCAGTGCATGCCTAGTGTTGACTACCAGTGCATGCCTAGTGTTGACTACCAGTGCATGCCTAGTGTTGACTACCAGTACATGCCTAGTGTTGACCACCAGTGCATGCCTAGTGTTGACTACCAGTGCATGCCTAGTGTTGACTACCAGTGCATGCCTAGTGTTGACTACCAGTGCATGCCTAGTGTTGACTACCAGTGCATGCCTAGTGTTGACTACCAGTGCATGCCTAGATCAGCGTGCACATAATGTGAAGGCTGATCTGGGTTTACACTGGTCGCCACTGAGTAAAACAATTTTTCATAACACTTTTATAATATATATAAAATATTATCGAAAGTTTTAAAGGGACACTGTCCGTAAGTAAGCAGATATTGAGCATAACCAAATAACTGTCTGACTTTTATTCAGTGAAATGTATACATGAAAACATGAGGATAGACCCTAAGAAGTATGTAGTATGTATTGCGTCATATGTATAGCCCGCTTAGCTCAGTCGGGAGCGATGTACAACTACTTTACGCTCACGCACACTATTATTACTGCGACTGTAAAGAAAATGTAATTTTAGTTTGGACTGCGAGTTCAAACGCACAAAGTGGATTTTCTTTTTTTTTGATTGAATTCCGTTAAACAATCTTGCTTTTAATTAGTAAATATTGAATAATGTTTAGTGTGTAATGTTTGCGAAATAATTATTGTGTGTTTATAAGCTAAAAGTTACGGACAGTGTCCCTTTAAATTCAAATTTTAGCAGAAGACATTCGAAATTTGGCAGTGAAAGGGTTAAAGTATAAGTAACGGTGGTTATACAGGGGATCTGAGTGTGGAGATCCTTATCTTGTCACCTGGAGTGACCTGATCCTTTATCTGATCATTCATCTGACCACTGCAGGACAGATCTGTCACCATAACTGTGTCGTCTGCCTGTGATATAGACATCAATCCCGCCTTAATTGTCATTTCCTTATGCCTTACCTGCCAAGTAGATGGTGTCAGCTGTGAAGTAATGCCATATAAAGTTTTCACTGAGCTACATCAGGATGTTTAATTTAAGATTTTATTTGAGGTCAGACTTTATTTCAAGGTCAGAGGATTACTGATAAGTGTTGAAAATGATTAAATTCTTGATTGTGAATAGGTGTACTCTTCTGTATATCCTAATACTTGAAATGAAAATGTGAGTTTGTGTGGTGTTGACAAACCAGTTTTGACCAGAATGAATTATTTATATACGTAACGTAGGCCTTTCCTGTATTAAGTAAAACGGTACGAGGCTGCGAAGTGAAGCTAGATTTTTGTTTTGCCTATCAGGTAAGCATCATGTTCACAGGCTTGAAACCCAGTGCATTTCTATATAATATGGTATACATCGATAAAAGTCTTGTACACGGGAATTTTTTTCCCCCATTGATTTCAACATTTTTGTTGCACATTTAGAAACTTCATCATTGATTACCAGGGAGGAATACGTTTTTGGGACATGTTAAGCGAGAAAGTGTATATCCTTATGGATGGCGGAAGGTATACAGTACTGGTCTACCCAGGAAAGATAGGGTGGTCTGCTGGGCTCTTCATTGGACCGAAAAATGTTTAATTTTCTTTAGCCAATGGGATTTTTGTTTAGCCATTTTTGGCTAAGCTTTTTTAGCCATATTAGCAGAATTTAATACTGTGAATTTCCGATTACATATTTGTATAATTTTCTTATCATTAATATATATGTATATATATTAAACCAAGTTGAATGATATTGATTCTTTGACAGTTTCTAACAGTTAGATGGTTACATGAACATGGTTAAAACTTGATTTTAATATGTTGCCTCTATTATCACCAATGCCTCTATTATTTGTCACAGTTTGAGACATGTTCCAATGATGAATGTTGTAAGAAGGTCATAGACCACTATTGCATTTTCCATAGACTTACTGTTTAATGTTTTCCCATCTGACATGCAAACAAAATCCCCAGGCTTACTGTTGCTTACCCTGTTACACAGATGCAGCTTAGATACATGTAAACAGGAACTTCGTGTTAGGGGTTGACCTATTTTTAGTGCCACTTCTAGACGCTTCAGACATGACCCTACAATTTGAGGGAATCCCTAAATTTATCCCCAAATAAATTTATTTAAATCACCCTCTTTCCTTTTTATTCTGCTATATCATCGTGCTAAATCATACAAATGAAAGCTATGTTAAATAATAATCAGAAATAAATAACAAATTCATGTTAACCTAATTGAATTTCCCACCTAGTCTATCATCTAATCAAAATAAGGCTTATGTATGCATTTGGCATTGGGGATTCCATATACTTTTTCTGCCAATCACATATACTTTTTCTGCCAATCAGACCAGTTTTGGCAACAGGGTAATGTCACCAGAAAACATAATTTTAAGCATACATGCAGGTTCATTTGTATTACCTTTTTATATGTTGGTGCGTCATGAAACCCTTCAATCAATCAATCAAGAAAGCAACCAAGCATGATCCTTGATGGAAAAAACGGATGACACAGTTATCGTTCTGTTTTGTGTGGCCACGCATACAACTTGAAAGAAATGGCTTGGGTTTCAATGCGCGAAAACAGATGACAATGTATTGTTTACATGTTGTTTACATGTACGTATCATGGGCTACTTTCAGTTTTGAATAACGGAGTTACAGTCATTATTTTAGTTAAAAGGGTGTAAATCTTTGTATGAGGAAGGTTAATTATTACCATTTTGATAATACATCTTCATTTTGTTTACGCGCTGTTTTGCGTTGTTGTTGTTATTGAAAAATGCGACTTTTTTTTAGGCGAGCTCTTGTTGGGTTTACAATTTTCCTCCAGTGTAGGCACATCAAGTGAGTTGCAGTTAGACGTCGCTATGTAAAATAAGCCGTGTGTAATATAAAGCGCAATTGTCGTAACACAGTCTATACATTTTAGCTCTTCTGTAAACACCGAGAACCCGTCAAGGATTTTTCAGAAAAACATGGCCACGCCCACGAACTTGTTCCTTTCGCTACTTTCGCCAATACCAGCCGTCAGTTTACATGGGTTAAAATGACTTAAGCCAAATTGGCGAAAGCACTTAACAAAAGTTTCGCCATTTGCAATTTGATTTCGCCTATGGCGACTGGCGAAGGCAAATGAAGAGCCCAGGTCTGCCTCTACCACAAAAAAATTGACCATGACCTAACATGTGCCAAAAATGACGTAAAACACCATTCAACCAAGTGAAAAAAAGCATTTGTGGGAACTTGTTTTCGGTGCTGGTTACCGGCATTACATAGGCTCCATTAGTTTGTAATAGATGGGTTCATGATTGTGTTATGGAAATTTGCGTGGCATATTATCCATCGGAATCAAAACTGTTTTTGAAGAAGTACTTGAAGACGTCAACTTCAGCTGTAGTAAAAAAAAAATATTTTTGTTGCCAATAGCAATGCAAAATATATTGGATTATTTAACAAGACATGGACATGAAATGCTGGTTTATTTGTGTGCTGTATATATAGCATGGCAGTTAAATGGATTAAAGATGAAGAACTGAGACATTATCTTTCTGGTTAAAGAGCATATAGTCTTCAGGGATTAGAAAAGTCCATCTTCAACTGGGAGGAATTGAGATGTTTTTTAATGACTCATTAACACATTTTAGGTTACTTTGAGCAGCCCCGAGAGAGAGAGTGAGAGGAATCATGGAAGCTTGCCCAACTTATAATATCAGATTGATTCCTATTGTTCTTTATCTCAGAGGATAGACTTAAATACACTGGATTGCAGAGTTTATGTCCCCATCCGATGGTAGAGGCTAAGGGGGAAATGTCTTGCGAACACACAGAAGAAACCTAATGTGGCTGGTGTGGCTTACACCCATCATCTTCAGGTTCAGAATCTACACTCTTGTCCACTGGAGTTTCCTCCGCGGCTGAGATGGTAAAGACGCTCCCCACGCACCGCTGCGGGTTTTGAATCCCACTGGGAGCTCAACTCGTGAGAAAGTGTCGATTCTTACAGATGGTGAGAGGTATACAGTACTGGGTCTACCTCAGGAAAAGGTGGGTGGTCTGCCTCTGCCTCCACCACTAAAAAATAGAGTCATATATGGCCTAAAATGAGCTAAAAATGATGTAAAACACCATTCAATCAACAAAGTTCAAGATGTTGAATTATATTAATTTACCTGTAACCTTTTGTTGGTTAGCAAGGAATAGAGCACTTGATTAAATTATGTATGAAACACCGCTAGACAGGGATGATCACATGGACTGCTAGATAGGGATGCTCCCATGGACTGCTAGATAGGGATGATCACATGGACTGCTAGATAGGGATGATCACATGGACTGCTAGATAGGGATGAACACACATGGACTGCTAGATAGGGATGATCACATGGACTGCTAGATAGGGATGATCACATGGACTGCTAGATAGGGTTGCTCCCATGGACTGCTAGATAGGGATGCTACCATGGACTACTAGAAAGGGTTTCTCCCATGGACTGTTAGATAGGGATGCTACCATGGACGGATAGATAGGGATGCTCCCAGGGACTGCTAGATAGGGATGCTCCCATGGACTGCTAGATAGGGATAATCACATTGACTGCTAGATAGGGTTGCTCACATGGACTGCTAGAAAGGGTTGCTCCCATGGACTGTTAGATAGGGATGCTACCATGGACTGTTGGATAGTGATGCTCCCAAGGACTGGGAACTGCTAGATAGGGATGATCACATGGACTGCTAGATAGGGATGCTCCCAGGGACTGTTAGATAGGGATAATCACATGGACTGCTAGATAGGGATGCTCACATGGACTGCTAGAAAGGGTTGCTCCCATGGACTGTTAGATAGGGATGCTACCATGGACTGTTAGATAGGGATGCTCCCATGGACTGCTGGATAGGGAAGCTCCCATGGACTGCTAGATAGGGAAGATCACTTGGACTGCTAGATAGGGTTGCTCCCAAGGACTGCTATATAGGGTTGCTCCCATGGACTGCTAGTCTATAGGGATGCTCCCATGGAATCTAGATAGGGATACTCCCATGGACTGCTAGTTAGGGATGCTGCCATGGACTGACAGATAGGGATGCTCCCATGGACTGACAGATAGGGATGCTCCCACGGACTGACAGATAGGGATGCTCCCACGGACGAACATATAGGGATGCTCGCATGTACTGCTAGATAGGGATGCTACCATGGACTGCTAGATATAGTGATGCTCCCATGGAATGACATATAGGGATGTGATAGGGATGCTACAATGGACAGCTAGATAGGGATGCTCCCATGGACAGCTAGATAGGGATGCTCCAGTGGAATGCTGGATAGGGATGCTCCAGTGGAATGACAGATAAGGATGCTCCCATAGACTGACAGATAGGAATGCTCACATTGACTGATAAATATAGATGTTCCCATGGACTGACAGATAGGGATGCTCCAGTGGAATGACATATAAGGATGATCCTATGGACTGACATTTAAGGATGATCCCATGGACTGACAGATAAGGATGCTCCCATGAAAAGACAGGTAAGGATGCTCCCATGGACTGACAGATAAGGATGATCCTATGGTCTGACAGATAGGGATGCTCCAGTGGAATGACAGATAAGGATGATCCCATGGTCTGACAGATAGGGATGCTCACATGGACTTCTAGATAGGCATGCTTCCATGGACTGATATATACTGATGCTCTCATAGACTGATATATAGGGATATAAAACAGGAGGTCCTGTCTAATGACGTAGTTTATATACCGAGTCAAAAATGAAAAAGTGCAGTCAAATTTGCATAATCAACCTCACTACGAATATTACATTGTTGTACATTGCTGTACATTGTTGTAAATTGTTGTACATTGTTGCTCTTTGTTGTTGCACTTTGTTGTACATTGCTGTACATTGTTGCAATTTGTTATACATTGCTGTATATTGCTGTACTTGCTGTACAGTACATTGCTGTACATTGTTGTACATTGCTGTACAGTGCTGTACTTGCTGTACAGTACATTGCTGTACATTGTTGTACATTGCTGTACATTGCTGTACTTGCTGTACTGTAGACTGGTGTACATTTTGACATCATAAATGTGTTCAAACACCAATACTTTATGTTTGAGAAGAAGTGAAAAGTTTAACATTCATGAGAAATTCCAGAACACCACAATTAACAAGATGAGTGTTGTCTCAATCAACTGCATTCAAACTATTCAGGTTAATGCATTTTGCAATTTTTGTTTTGCTCTTTTTAACTTTGAGCAGCTCGAACTCTGCTAGGGAAGGAACTTTTCATAAAAAAGATATCACTACCTTATTCATGCATACATTTTGCATGTTCTAAAAAAACTTGTTTTGCTAAAAAAGTTATTAGAACTATTTGAATATTACCAAAAATATAATTATGTGCACACTTTTGTTTTTACTGTACCGTATACCTCCGTATTAACTCCCCTGGGGGGTCGTATACCTCCGTATTAACTCCCCTGGGGGGTGGGGGGGTTTACTATACTGTATACCTCCGTATTAACTCCCCTTACCGTATACCTCCGTATTAACTCCCCTTACCGTATACCTCCGTATTAACTCCCCTTACCGTATACCTCCGTATTAACTCCCCTGGGGGGTGGGGTTGCATTTTACAAAAGGGGGGCATTTAGACCATAATCTTTTGACTGGTTTTCATCGAGAATCTATTTGCATTGATACCGGGTTTACCCCCAGTTATTACGTGCATTTTTTTTTGCTTAATACTTTTAAAACCTGATAAACTAACTCATAAATATCTATGACTTTTTTTTTTTTCATAAATGTGAAGGGTCGGCTCTAAAAAAAACGGGGTCAGATGAGAAAGCGGAACCACACATACATGTGTAAGTTTATTTAGCCTCACCTTTAAGTTGATGTATTCAAGTTATATTTTCATACATCTATATTTCTCTCGTATTTAATAAATTAAAGTTTTCAAGGTTTCTCTGTCGAGTTTCCTGCCGGGATATGGCTGTATATAATCTCCAGGGTCCTGCCATGCAAGAGGTAAAACCTATAAAAATCATTCCATTTGATTTACACGCTTTTTTATGGAATTTACCAGAAGAAAGAAATAAATGTCATTTTAAGCCTGCAGATTTACATGTTTACACTATGTTTGATTGATTTTTTGTTTGGGGATTCATTATTGGATAACTATGCCCTGAATCTGTTTAAAAAGCTTTTATGTGATTATAAAATCAAACAAACACAAACAGTTGAAACAGTGAACAGTAAACACTTGAAAAAGTGAACAGTACGCTGTGGTAGGCTGTGGTAGTCGGTGAATAGCTCCAAACTCTTATCTATACTGAAAGGAAAAAGAAACGCAGGGTGCGTATTTCTGCTATATATTGCATATACTGCACACTTAATTCCATATATATTCCAAGGAAATCCCAAGATGTTTTGTAAAAAAAAAAGTGCAGTCAGTTAGAGAAAGGACGCAACTGTGATGTTGTAGACGTTGTAATCACAGTACACGTAACAAGAAATTCATATATGCTGAAGTTCCTCTTTGAAAAATTGAGCCAGTTCAGTAATTTATTTAATGTTAAGTGATTGCAACATTTATAGCCTAAGTTTGCTCACCTGCTTGAGCCAAATGTGCATTCTGACGATAATGAAACTTTAAAGGGGTAACCATTGGTGTGTTCAGTGCTGTTTAAACCTTCTTTCTAAAAGGACAGGCCTAATGTCGCCCTGTACCATTCGATTAGCAGTAGCATATTAAACATACAATATATAGCGGAAATACGCACCCTGCGTTTCTTTTTCCTTTCAGTATAATTATGTGTACACCTTTTCATTCAGCAAAAACAAAACTGTTGATTTTGATGATTTTTTAATATTAAAGAATTGGGAAAGAAGACTGAATGCAAGTCAAAGTAAACATTCTCTGTCCAGTAGTTACCGGTATTAGTACACAAAATGTTATCCATGGAGGGAGCGTCCTTGGCCGAGTGGTTAGAGTCTCTGACTCACTGCTGTGAGTTCAAACCCTCGTGGGCCTTGGAATCTTTATGTGAGGAAACTATCAAGCAGGCTTGTGGAACGTCCGTGGTTCTAATAGGTGCCCGCGAGTGCACGAAAATTGCCTGAAGGGGCACCTGGGAATGGAAGCTGGAAAGTCTCCATATGACCGCAGCTGTTGATGCGACCATAAAATCCAATTCAGTTGTTGTAAGCATGATAATTAGCTCTACTGATCAGAGATCAGCAGAGCTTATGCCGTGGTGCGGCGTCCGTCGTCCGTCCGTCTGTCCGTTAACTTTTATTTGTAGCGACTACTCCTCTGAAACTACTGGATGGATATTCATAAAACTTTACAGAAATGTTGCCCATGAAGTCTAGTTGATCCTAGCAAAAATTCATGTTGATGTGAAATCCAAGATGGCCGCCAAAGCTAAAAATAGATTTTTTAAATTCAAGTTTGTAGCGACTACTTCTTGAAAACTATAAGTGATATTGATATGGGACTTTTTCTAAAATGATCAGCATGACATGATGTTGATCCTTGTCGAAAATCGTTTTGATTTGACGTTAAACATGGCTGCCAGTGGCCATCTTTGTTTACTTAGAGTTATATAATGAAAACTTGTAGCGACTACTCCTCTGAAACTACTTGACGGATTTTCATGAAACTTCACAGGAATGTTGCTCTTGATGTCTAAATGATCCTAGCAAATTTCAGGTCGGCCGGAAATTCAAGATGGCCGCCACGGCTAAAAATAGATTTTTAAAAAATAAGTTTGTACAGACTACTTCTTGAAAACTATAAGTGATATTGATATGGGACTTTTTCTAAAATGATCAGCATGACATGATGTAGATCCTTGTGGAAAATTATTTTGATTCGATGTTAAACATGGCTGCCAGTGGCCATCTTAGGTTACATAGAGTTAAATAGTAAAAACTTGTAGCGACTACTTCTCTGAAACTACTTAACGGATGTTCATGAAACTTCACAGGAATGTTGCTCTTGATGTCTAGTTGATCCTAGAAAAATTTCAGGTTGGCCGGAAATTCAAGATGGCCGCCACAGCTAAAAATAGATTTAAAATAAATAAGTTTGTAGCGACTACTTCTTCAAAACTATAAGAGATATTGATATGGGACTTTTTCTAAAATGATCAGTATGACATGATGTTGGTCCTTGTCGAAAATCGTTTTGATTTGACGTTACATGGCTACCAGTGGCCATCTTTGTTTACATAGAGTTATATAATGAAAACTTGTAGCGACTACTTCTCTGAAACTACTTGACGGATTTTCATGAAACTTCACAGGAATGTTGCTCCTAATGTCTAATTGATCCTAGCAAAATTTCAGGTCGGCCGCCATGGTTAAAAATAGATTTTCAAAAAACAAGTCTGTAGCGACTACTTCCTGAAATCAAAATCAATCGGTAGAGCTTCAAGGTCATTGACCTCTTGTAATATTTGTCTTATTTTACTTAAGACAACAATACAATTGCAATAACTCAACTTGCCTTAATCCATGAACGAAAAAAAACTTCCCCAAGTCCCCTTCCCGGAATCCCCGGCTCCAAGAGAGTCGCCATTTACAAATGGACATGCAGAGTTATGTCCTCTTTCCGCAAATAAGTCCTAAATTTAAGGAGAGTGGTAGTTAATGGTGTCATTAGTATAATAGACAAATATTAAAATTAACAACATTTATCATATTGGTCTTTAGTAACAACAACATTACAATTGCGACTTTATCACAAGAGCTGGGATGGAATAATGTAACCTGTTGTGAGTGCCCGAATATGTCAAAGGGATTTGAACAACTCTGAAACAAAAGTAACAAAGCACCTGCTCTAATACAAGAAATTAAAGCAGATGAGAGCATAAACCCAAACAACTAACACTCACCATAGCGTATACAGGGATCCTGCATGGCGACAGAGTCAGTCGTAGAAGCCTCTAAAACTTATTATCTAAAACTTCTTAGATGGGCAGACGAACGTTACAAGGTGAATATGGCACCCTCATAAGTCCATCAGTTCGGTCAAGGACAAACAAGTCCACCACCATCTAAAATCCTAATTGACAATTTCAAGCAAATCTATGGAACAGAAAATTGTTGGTATTAGATAACTATCGATCACCTGATTCAATACTTACAATAACACCTCAATAACTGAACTGTAAATGTAACAGAACTATGAACACATGATAAAAAGTAACTGTCTGGAACATAGATAACTATAGACAATATGTATAAACCAAACTCATTCGGAACATTGTGGTATGAAGTGCTTACAAACAAAGGTAAATAAAATAATAAATAAAACTATAATTGATTTGTATTTGTAGAGCAGCACAACCCCATGACTGACTGGGTAGCAAACACTGGACCCAGTGAAAACAATATTTAAGATAGAGCCTAACAAACAATTTGTGAATTTTTAAGGAAATATAGGCTCTGACTTGTGCAGCCTTATTGGAATTGTAATTAGGTATATATACCCAGACAAAACCCAATCAGTTTGTTGCAGGAATCTGTCTAGAAAGGAGTTCAAAGAGATCACTTTAGTAGCATGAGAGCGATGACACTTCAGTTCCCAGAATTACCTCACTAAATTTGAGCCACAAGGCTGAAGCTAAAAGATAGTCTAAAGGGTAGAGTCTATCTAAGTTTAACCTAAAGGTTCAAAGGAGGGCCGGACAACAGAAAGTCAAATAGGAGGCCAAAATAGCGACTTTAAAACTTATAAATATTCCAAACTAAGAAGGGGAGTGATATAAGCTCAAAGGGGGAGACAAGAAAAACTCCGACTACGGACAAAGTGTATACAAGCACTGCGCTACACTATTCTGCCCACTAAACCTCTGTGCCCTCAGAGTATACCAGTGAAGGACCTCCTAAAGGTACACCAATTCCCAAAAGAACTAGTGAGAAAAAGGGTGGTAGAGGGACTGTCTAAGCAAAAGGACCTGACCCTGTAAAGCAAGCAAGTCCACTGACCAGGACAAGGGACCTGGAATTGGGAGACCAAGCTGAAAGTTCAGCCGAGTAGCTCTAGGCCCCCATGTAATGTCTCCTGAGGAAAAAACGCACTTGAGGCAAGGTCAAACTGAAAAAACTCCAGTGCTAAATGAGAAAAGGGAATCATATTAAGGAACACCTTAGGGTTACTGAAGCCAATCTGATAAATCCTTAAACATGCATATTTGGCAGCTCTATAAACCCATAGACCACTGCGGAATGTTATCTTAAATGTGGCTGTGCACACGCACGACCTATATAATTCTTATCTTTACGACAAACCAACAAATATTCTATTAATACTTTATAATGTACTCACAACCTTGATACTTGTGTAGAAAAACATGATGCGCCAAAACAGAGACGACAAAAACGTCAGCAGCGGCATTTCGTCATTGTCCATATTTCACAAGTGGAACACAAACAGTGAAATATAAGGTCTAATTTAATCATGAAATCCGCTATAATAAACAAGAACGCCAGTTGTCCTTTGTGGCTGGTATGGGACCCGAACCCGGGACTCCTAGCTTACAGGGCAATGCTCTACCAACTGAGCTAACCGGGACACCATCATAAAACAGTGGTGAGTGGCCAGTGACTTCATCAGAGACTAACCACTCAGCCACGGTAAATAATAAAACCTATTGTAAATATAAACCTACATCAACAAAGGGTGGTGATATACATTGATATCATTCATTTTTCAAGTAAGTGGCCCACTGTTACAGAGCAGAGTAGCCGGGTATTTGATAGATACTTGTATACAATATTAGTAGAAGTATTCATATTAGCCGGGTAGGCCAGTCAAAGTAGCAAGGGGAAATCCCCGCCTACCGCCTGTTAATGACACCCCTGGATATAAATACTACTGGCGCTAAATAAAATAAAATAATGCTTATATACATGCAAGTCTGATGAGCATAAACGATAGACCCATAGTCATCATCTACTCAACCTTAACCAGTGCCGGAACAGGTACAGAGTTGCGTGTCCTACATAAAAATATGAACAGCAACATAGATAAATATAAAAGAATTTATCTGAATTGTACTAGTACTGCAACAAAGAGTACTCATAATGGCGAGAGGACAAGTCGAATTTCGTGTCCTGATAAAGGAAAACAATTTACAAAACGAAATAAATTGATTTACTTCTTTAAGACCGTGGCGACATGTTTACAATTAACGCTGAACATATGAACGTTGTGGAGGAGAAGCCTTAGTCACTAAAATCATCCTTTATAGGTCAATTTCTTGTGACGGACCTCGACAGTAGGTACTGACTAACCAGGTTACCTGCAAAATCTAGTTCTGTAGTTAAGTCCATAAGGACAGAAAAAAGAACATAAGCCATTCAATAAGAATCTTTAGTTTGACAAGTACCAGACTCCTGTAGTGGGTATTTAGCAAGACCATGAGAAGAAATAATTTTAATTTAAATACTCTTAACAATTTTTAGTAAACACGCATAGAGATATTCTAATGATACGAAAGCATTCAATAAGGTTCTGAACTCGAGAACATTGGCAGACAATGCTTAAGAAGTGTTTACAAGTAAAAGAGTATCATGCAACTTAAACTAGGAAAAAGAGTGATCCTGTCCGACAAAAGAATGAGTTCTATTTGAGGATGGACTACCTCTAAGCCTGCTAATAAGAATCAGAAAAAATACTTTACCTTCTCTGATTGTAGATGGTCTACCTCACCAGACGGCTGCTAAGTAACTTTACTCTTGGAATGTGGTTATCATTTCCTTCAGCCATGACTCCCTGATAGAGCGCCCTGTCGATAGGAAGGTATGACTTCCGTACCAAAGGAAGCGTCTATCCCAATAGCGAGCACTGTCTAGGATGACTTCCTAAAGAGGTCTCAGCCCTATTGTTAGTGAGTGTTTCTGACATGACACTGAAAAAGAAGAAAAAAGAAAGTGTCCCAGACACAATCTGTGATTATACAATGTGTAAGAAAATATAATAACAAATAAATGTGGCCCATGACAGAAACTTTCCTATTGAAGAGAGTACCAACGCAGAAACCTAAGTCCTCTTCCCATACCGTAGAAAGAAGTCTAGCCTTCCTCAAGACTACGAGTCTGATTTATAAGAGCAGAGCCCTTCAGAAGAAACTACATGCTTCGTTAGGTGGCCCTCACCAGAACAACGGTATCGAATACAGTAAGAATACCCCTACGGCGCTGGGCCGAGCTTGAAAAGCCAGAAAATTCATCAGAGGAAAAATTACCTGAGCTGTCCCTAGACAGGTGACGGTTGCTCCTAGATCGCCCACTGTGTGTTGACTCTGGAAGGTGACCTGGAGGAGTGAGTAGAATCTGTACTGAGGATCTTCAGAGTACCCGTGAGGTAGAGAGTTTGGAGTTGCTGTGACCCCAGAACTACCTGGTAGCCTGTTACTGTGAACAGGAGTGGGTGGGTTACAAGACTGCTTTTGCCTGTGCTGGGGGCAACACCGTCAGAAAGGACCATAGCCTTCATTTGGGTGACATTCCCAACCCCTGGAAGTATCTGGCCCTATACTTTTCGCTTGGAAGGGTTTCCCTGACCGTCAGGCCATCAATAAAAATATGTTTGTTTGCCGTGCTCCGACCGAAAAAGAACAAATATTTTTGAGCAGTTCGATTTACTTGCGACCATTAGTTTAAACATATTTCTTTTACATCAATCGCGAAACAAGTTTTTCCAACTTCTGGCTTCCTGGGTAAAACCAGTACTAAGAAATGTGAATTAAGTACCTTGCGCAAGGATAAATAACATGGCCATGGAGAGGTTCGAACCAACCAGCTCTCAATCTGGAGTCTGACACACTACCACTCGACCACGCACTCCACATTCCATGAAATATCAGTGAAACTAGTAGGAAAAGAAAAAAACTGTTTAAGCTAAACTCAAGAGAAGATACTGTAGGTAATGTTTGGTTAGTTGGTTTTAATTCGATAAACTGTTTTAAAATAGTTCTTCAGATTGCATCAGGATATCGCAAACACACAAATGCTTAATACATACCGTAGATTTGGGTAGTGCCCTGCTTTGGGGAAGGGAAACAACGAGCCATCAACTAGCATCAACGAGATTAACCTGCATAATGAGAAGCAAAGTGCTCACCCCCACTCCCCAAAAGAATTTATTGGGATGTGGGGAGCAAAACAAACTGTCCCCATTGAAAATAATATTGATCTGGTCCCTGTCTCCTACACCTGTCCCATTGACATTCCAAACAGAGCATTAAGGGATTGATTGGTCCTAGGAATATCTCTAAAATTGTTTAAGATAACTGAAACATAATGCAAGAACACAATCAGGAATTGTGCACAGCCCAAGATCCCTTGCTCAAGGTTGATTTTTTCACGAAATAATATCCCTTTTTATGTCTGTCGTGCATTTCTTGTTCCCTTCCTATCTGTGAAACTGTAAATCGCATGAAACATTTAAGTAAAGAACACAACTGGATGACATGCGCAGTGCAAGAACCATAACTTGAAGTTGAATTTTCACCAAATTATGTCAATCAGATTTCGGCCTACAAAATCGCTAGATATAGACTGCTTCACTCCGCATGTCGTGTTTCAGTCAAACGCGGTGGAGCAGTCTACACACGGTATTGAAAGAGACAATGTCCGTAACTTTTAACTTATAAAACAACAAATAATTGCGTTGACAAACATAACACACCAACCATTATTGAATATTTACTGGAAAAAAAACAAGATTGACGGAAGTCAATAGCGGTACAAAAAATGTACCACTTTGTGAGGTTGAACCCACACTAAAATTGCACTCGCAGAACGTCGCATTAGTCGACTGTGCTATCAACTGAGCTAAGCGGGCCAGACATACTACAACATACTGTTTAGAAAACTAATGTCGTAATAATCTCTGTAGAATATATATTTTCAAACACATGACCGCGCCCATGATTTTCTTTGTATTCTTGATGTAAAACATGCCATTTCGTGCATTTCTTTGAATTTATCATGCAATCCACAGCATTAACATATGGAAACTTTATCGTTTTATTTTATGCCTCTGAAGTGTGGCATATAGTAGTCGCATTGTCTGTCCGTTCGTCTGTACAATCGTGTCCGCTTCATAACTCTGACAGTAATGGACGGATTTTCAAATAGCTTCACACAATTGCTCACCACAAGACGACGTGTCGCGCACAAAATTCAGGTCCGTGGCTCCAAGTTCAAGGTCACACTTAGAGGTCAAAGGTCAAAACAAGTCTGTCCGTTCGTCTGTACACTCGTGTCCGCTTCATAACTCTGACAATAATGGACGGATTTACAAATAACTTAGCACAATTGCTCACCACAACAAGAAGACCTGTCGCACCACAAAATCCAGGTCCGTGGCTCCAAGGTCAAAGTCACACTTAGAGGTCAAAGGTCTGTCCGTTTGTCTGTACAATCGTGTCCGCTTCATAACTCTGACAATAATAGACGGATTTTCAAATAACTTCGCACAATTGCTCACCACATCAAGAAGATGTGTCGCACATAAAATCCAGATCCGTGGCTCCAAGGTCAAGGTCACATTTAAAGGTCAAAGGTCAAAACAAAGTGCTTTCGTGTCCGATTAATAACTCTGACATTTATGGACAGATTTTCAAATAACTTGGGACAATTGCTCACCACAACTAGACGACCTGTCACGCACAAAACCCAGGTTCCAAGGTCAGGGTCACATTTAGAAGTCAAAGGTCAAAAAAGTGCTTTCGTGTCCGATTAATAACTCTGACATTCATGGACAGATTTTCAAATAACTTGGCACAATTTCTCACCACAACTAGACGACATGTCGCGCACAAAACCCAGGTCTGTGACTCCAAGGTCAATGTCACACTTAGAGGTCAAAGGTCAAAACAAAGTGCTTTCGTGTCTGGTTAATAACTCATAAACAGACATTCATGGACAGATTTTCAAATAACTTGGCACAATTGCTCACCACAACTAGACGACATGTTGTGCACAAAACCCAGGTCAATGGCTCCAAGGTCAAGGTCACATTTAGAGGTCAAAGGTCAAATTGTGTCCAGTCAATAACTCCGACATTCCTCCACGGATATTCAGATAACTTGGCACAAGTGCTCAGCACAACAAGACGACATATCACGCACAAAATCCAGGTCCATGGCTCAAAGGTCAAGGTCACACTTAGAGGTCAAAAGTCAAATCATGTCCGGTCAATAACTGGAATTCCTGGACATATTTTAAAATAACTTGGCACAAGTGCTCACCACAACAAGGCGATGTGTAACACACAAAATCCAGGTCGTTGGCCCCAAGGTCACACTTAGAAGTCAAAGGTCAAATTGTGTCCGGTCAATAACTCTGGCATTCCTGATACGGATTTTCAAATAACTTGGCACAAGTCCTCACCACAACCAGTCGACATGTCGCGGACAAAATCCAGGGTCGTGGCTCCAAGGTCAAAGACACACTTAGAGGTCAAAGGTCACTTTGGGGGCATTTGTCCTTACTGTGACATTTCTTGTTTAGGATATAATTATGTGTTTTACTTGGATTTTCGTTTGTTCAGTTCACTCGAACATCATCTGAAGTGCAAATGAAATGCGCGATTTCATTGTTTGAATTTAGTTGATCTTCTCATGAATATTGATGAAAGGTCAATCTGATGTGACCTCCAAGGCAGTGGTGTCAGATCCTATAGTGGAGAGTATCAAAGCATAATTAGGATATGCTTTTAATGAGATTGGTACAATCTTATTCCAAAATCCTTTCAGACAACTTTGAAACTTGGCATACAAGTACATCATCAGTGTAACAAGCACCATAACTCTTTCATGCCTTCTTATAATCAAAATTATCCCCCCCCCCCCCGTCCCCACATTTTTTTGGTGCTTATTATAACTCCAATAATATGCTTTAAAAATATTGCTTTTCTCATATAAACTCCCCCTTTGTAAAATGCAATGCCCCCAGGGCTTTTAAACAGGGATATATGGTATTTCTTACTTAACCCATAGCCCACTAAGCACAACTATACTAGCCTTTGCCTCCATTGTAAACCCAGATCAGCCTGCGAGTAACTCAGTCATTTTCCCCCAAAACACCCCTTTGTCACATAAATGGAATTGCATCAGTTCAAAGAAAGAACAGTCCATTATATGTATGTATGGGGTTAAGAGTTAAATGTCCTCTTTCTCATTTGTTAATATTGATTGTGGATGTATCACAGAGTGTATCTCTGCTATCATACCATAATACTGTGTCGTAATTATGTGTGGGGTGTATAATTATGTGTGGGGTGTATAATTATGTGTGTATAATTATGTGTGGGTGTATACTTTGTTGCTCTCACAAAGGTAAGCCAATTTACCCTGTTATATAATTTGATCCGACACCTATTGTTGATATGTGTTTTTAGTTGATAAAATTATTGGAATTTGTGTGTACTTGATTGCTTTTATTTTACCTGTATGCATTTCACTGCAAATAGCGCTGTTTATAGTTAATTTTCAGGTGCTTTTTCCCATTTATTTTTTAACTTTACATACAAATAGATCTAAAATTGTGTGCACATACATTTGGTTATCTGGCACAATGCGTCAGTCAGTCAGTGAAATTATGTAAACACAAATATGTAAAACGTGATCGTGATCGTTTCCTTAAGCGGAAGTAAAATGTTACCTTTATCAGAGGCTGTTACCTTGAGTGGAGTTGTTACATTTAACGGACGGTGTTACCTTTAATGGAATTGTCACCTTAACAGAGGTTGTTACCTTTAACATTTTGTGAGTATAAATCCTTTGGGTGTGATCTGTGATTGAGTTTTGTCATATTTGCGTACTGTGTTAATCTGATCAGTGCCATTTTCACTGAACATTGAATTTCTTAGCATGAATCTGTTTTTAACAAATTGATAAGGTATTGTCACCACTTTCTGCTTCTGCTGGTTAATGCTTAGAAACTACTCAACAAAGTGGATTGAAACTTCACACGTGTTTGGCATCATTAGACAACATCACACAGCCAGGATAACTTGTGTTTTTATTTTAACAAAATTATGACCAGTTTACACAAAGAATAATTAGGTTAAAGTTTTGCATGTACTTAAATTAAGCTGGTATCTTAGAAACTTCTTCATGTAATGGATTGAAACTTCACAGGTGTATTTGGCATCATAAGACAACATCACACAGCCAGGATAGTCTATTACTTGTGTTTTTATTTTAACAAAATTATGACCAGTTTACACAAAGAATAATTAGGTTAAAGTTTTGCATGTACTTAAATTAAGCTGGTATCTTAGAAACTTCTTCATGTAATGGATTGAAACTTCACAGGTGTATTTGGCATCATAAGACAACATCACACAGCCAGGATAGTCAATTACTTGTGTTTTTATTTTAACAAAATTATGACCAGTTTACACAAAGAATAATTAGGTTAAAGTTTAGCATGTACTTAAATTAAGCTGGTATCTTAGAAACTTCTTCATGTAATGGATTGAAACTTCACAGGTGTATTTGGCATCATAAGACAATAGCATAGACTATGAGCCACGTTCTATAACTCATGCTTTCAATTAACAAAATTATGGCCCCTTTTATACTTAAAAAAAAAATTGGTTAAAGTGTTGTATGTTGTATAACTTGTATCACGGAAACATTAGACAACATCCCGGAGCCAGGATGTTGTATAACTTGTGTTTTTACTATTATGGTATACTTAAAATAATTTGGTTCAAGTTTTGTATGCAAACTTTTACATGTATATCGAAATAATATTTGTTTATTGATTTGATCATGTGACTTGTGTTTGATAATTATTCATCCTCCATATGACTTGCCTTAACCCTTAGCCCCCTATGAATGTATAATGGACTATCCTTGCTTTAAATTTAGACCAATCTATTTATGTTACAAAGGGGTGTTTTGGAGAAATGACTGACGAGCTGCCGGACATTGTAAAACCTGATCAGCCTGCGAGTTGCTCAAAGGCTATTATAGTTGTGCTTAGCAGGTTAAGGGCTCATTACTCAATTGTTGTTATTTATTTTCAGGATTGAGAATCTCTCAAGAACTTGAATCAAAAAAGATTAATATCAAACCACAGGTAAATATAGTTTTTTGCTTAGATATATGAACAGTGATTTATGAACCACAATGAATAAAGGGTCACATGGCTGTCATGATTATAATCTATATACTGGCCGAAGGTCAGACAACTTCATTTGGTGGTGCATTGCCTGTCCATCTGTTTACTTTTTGTTGTAACACTCTATCACATTACCAATTTTTTTTGTCGGGGGTCTTTATATCTATAAAAGCTTAGACAAGTTTGAAAACCACACATATCAGATATTAAATAATATAGTTGTGACCCTTGTTTTAATGAAAAATGCCCTGTATACAGCTTGTTTGTCTTTCGTCAACTCTTTATCAAACTTGATAACTATTTACATTAATAAAACAAGTTAAAAAATAAGAAAAAACTTCAAGAATGCCATGTGTCCCTTTAAGGCGTTATTTAGACAAATTATCAAAAGAGAAATTATCAGTGATACGGAGTTAAAGAAATTATCAGTGATACGGAGTTAAAGAAATTATCAGTGATACATTATCAGTGATACGGAGTAAAAGAAATTATCAGTGATACGGAGTTAAATTTTCAGTGAGTTAAAGAAATTATCAGTGATAGTTAAAGAAAAAATAGAGTTTAATTAACATTGTTGAAGTGATACGGAAATAATTCCTGAGTGAGAAAGATTCTTGCGATATAGAAACGAGTGCGTTTTCGCACGAGTTTCTATATCGCAAGAATATTTCTCACCAGTGAATTATTTTCCGTATCAGGACAAAAATGTTAATTAAACTATATAATATATATTATGTGATTAATTTCTTTCCAATCGTCTTTTGACACAAGTATTCCTTCTTCTGTCACTCCTTTGGCGACAGTGCGGAGTAATATCATGACGTCAATTCGCGACGTAATATCGTGACGTCTATCGTTTAGTTCATAACATTTGGCTACTGTGCTTTCTTGCACACTAGGCGAGATAGCACAGTAGAGAAAGGGATATGTTACAGATTTTCTCAAACTGGGAAATTTCTATAATTCATCACATAATATATAATATAAACTTATAAATGAGTGCATTCTCATCTGAACGATGCCTATACCTCAATTTTCCCACCGTTTACCTGGTAAATAAGTAATAATGTCACCCAGATAGTTTTCAATCAGTTCCATTATAAATATACAATGAAGGTGAGCAAACAACAGTCGGGAGGGATTGATGTGAACCCTGTGGGAGCCGCTGTGTGATGAATGTTTACCATTGAACTCTCGAACTATGATTTAGTGCCGTAGGTGATAAATTACAGAACTGAAGATACATGTACAGTACACAACACCTGAGTGAATTCTGTTCCAACTTGTTTACAGCTTATGTCACATTGGGTTGGTTTGGGAAATGGCTGTGAGTTAAAAATAATGGTGATGGTGAAATCTGGAAATAAACTGGAACATTAATGAATATCATGTTCTCCATCCCCATTTACAGAACCAGGGCATTCAGTTTCCAGTTCCCATTCAGGGATGTTATTCCTTCAGTAACAGGAAACTAATTAAAAATTGGTCCTTTTTTTCACAACTGTGGCCAATAATTTTTTTTCTTGTATTAATTTTATTTAAATTTGGAAAGTACATTTCCCCCTCTTACTTTCTCAATATTATTTAATTTTGGATACATTTATAGAAGAAAGTTTTTCTAAAATGTACCATATTCTTCTTCTTTTTCTTCCAGATGAAGGACTGATTCTTTAAAGAATGCAATTGTCCTGTGTAACATATATCATGCTGAATAATTGTACATTTGTTTATACTTAGTGTCCTCCTCCCTCAAAAACAGTGTCACTTTTTGTAATAACACCATTCAATATTTTCGATATTCCACTATTGGTATAACATAACGTTAATGATGTCATGGACGTTACGTTAATGTACGTTTTCTGACGTGTTAAAGTGACAGGCAAAATGCAATAAAATTCAATATGACTTGTGAGTTATGTGATAAATAGAATCTAACATTCGTTCTCATTCATTATTGAATTTATTAAACTCATTAGCAAAAATGATATAATGCTCGACAAGAGCCTCGCATTATAAAGAGCCTCGCATTATATCATTTTGCCAACTCGTTAAAAAAATTCAGTAATGAATAAGTACTCATCCTCTTAACAATCTTTCAATATTTTTTTCACAAATTAGTTATCACACTTTTTTCGCAAAATGACAAGACTACGGAGTCATCACAATTTTTAGAAAAAATACCCCGCCATTGGGCGAGTTTTATCGGTCAGTCAGTCAGTGACGAAGTATTTCTCTGCCACAATCTGCATTTGTTACAGCATGCAGTGATTGAACAAGAGGTCAATATATAAACTGTCATGAATAAAAGATTATAAGAATCCATCATGAGTATCCATGTGAGATAGGGAAATCTCACCCTCAGGATCAGAATAATTATTGCAACCAGCAACTTGGCTGAACAAGAGGTCAGTATAAACTGTCATGAATAAAAGATTGTAAGAATCCATCATGAGTATCCATGTGATATCTCACATGGATACTCATGATGGATTCTTAAATATTTTATTCATGACAGTTTATAATTTACTTCTTGTTTAGTCACTACGCTTTGTTTTTCTCCCATTATGCCCTTAGTACAGGCATTCTTCTATGACTATTTTTTTTATCCTAGAATAAGGTGATGTCACCAATGTGATGTCATGACATTTCATGTAAGAGTCACCAGTGACCCAGATAAGTAGCATATCTGCTTATTTTTATGCAACTAAAATAGCCACATACACAATTATTTTTGTGGACATGCGTACTGGATACACAAGGACATGCGTACTGGATACACAAGGACATGCATACTGGATACACAAGGACATGCGTACTGGATACACAATCTATTTTCCTTCCACTCAAAACTTTGCTTTAATAACCAACAAGTCTATCGTCATGGAAACAAGATTTTCCATGGTTAGAATTTCATGATGTTGGTACAAAAAAAATGCCTTAAGTGCATCTTCTGCACAAAATTTCCATTGAGAGACACAGTTTGTCCAAGGACCATATCAGTGCCAAACAGCTTACATGTATTAATTTATACTTTGAAGTAGCAATTTCATTTTATTTTTTTCAAAACTTGATTTTCACTCAATTAATTTTAAATTGATGAGTGAAATACCCAATTAGGTCAAAAGTTATCTGGGGCCCTAAGTCACATGCCATGTAAGATAGATTTTTTTTGCATACCAGACAAGGATATCTGTCATTTTACGGGGGGTAGATATTTCCATCTCACCCTAGGGTCGAGATAAAATTCACTTGCGTACCAACATCCGGTATGCAGGAAAACATGCAAAACTTTAGTAGTTGGCAGCGTCAATGCACAACATGTCTCTGATATGCAAGAAAAATGAATGAATGAATGAATGAATACTGTGTTTACGGCACGTCGACACCTAAATAGGTCATATTGTGCGCAAAAACTGATGAAAGATGACGAAATGTAAATATATAAAGATAAAAACTATTTACAAATAAGGGATGATAAAATTGGTAGTAATATAGCCTATGTATTTATGTAAATCAACAAATGCCCGTCAACTGGTGTGTAAACAAGTAAATATATATAAGAACATATTATAATGATTTATAATTCTGATTCTAGTACCTTTAGCCGCATAGGAACAAAGTCGGCACATTCCAACACGATATGATTGACTGTTAACGGTGCAAAACAGGGTATACATTCTGGTAATTGCTCACCTTGTAATAAATATGAATGACTATAACGTGTATGCCCTATCCTGCACTGGACTAGGACAACTTCTTCTCGATGAATGGGTCTACTAGAAGAATGCCATTGTCCGAGTAACGGTTTAATTGAAGGGAGTTTATTGTTAACTGACACATCCCAAACGGTTTGCCAAGAGTTACGAATATATGTGTTAATACAACTTTAAAATCAGTATAAGGTAATTTGGCATTAGATATATGCATACAGGCCAAATTTTCGAGTAATCAGATAGATTTGGTCCAAATCAGGGAGATTTTACAAAACGCCATGAATCCTTCGCATTTTTTAAAATATTGAATAGAAATATGGACAACACTTACTAGTACTTTATTAGTCCCCTACCGGTCCGTCAGTCGGTTTTTTGTCCGGACTGTAACTTTGTCATGCCTCATGGGATTTTGAAATAAATGTTCACGATAATGTCACGCGCAAGATCCAGTTCCATAGCTCAAAGGTCAAGGTCGCACTTGGAGGTTAAAGGTCAGAAATAGGCTTGTCCGGGCTGTTACTTTGTCATACATTGTGAGATTTCAAAATAACTTGGCATAAATGTTCACGATAATGAGACGGGTGTCGCGCGCAAGACCCAGGTCCATAGCTCAAAGGTCAAGGTCACAGTTGGAGGTTAAAGGTCAGAAATATGCTTGTCCAGGCTGTAACTTTGTCATGCATCATGAGATTTTGAAATAACTTGGCACAAATATTTACCACAATGAGACGGCGTGTTGCACGCAAGACCTAGGTCCGTAGCTCTAAGGTCAGGGTCACACTTGGAGGTTAAAGGTCAGAAAAAGGCTTGTGCGGGCTGTAACTTTGTCATGCATCGTAGGATTTTAAAATAACTTGGCACAAATGTTCACCATAATTAGGCGGCATGTCGCGCGCAAGACCCAGGTCCGTTGCTCAAAGGTCAAGGTCACGATACCTTCGGAACACAGGAACATATATTTTGCAGCTAAACATGGTAAGGTATTCAACATTCCTTGCATGATCATTCACATGGCTACATTCAACCTTTCATATGGGTACATTCAAAGATAACTGTTTCTTCAATAACTTCAAAATTAACAAACTGGCTCATAATAACTTTATTTCTTTGACATTTTTGCAATTATTATGTTGACAAAACACAGTAACCTTTAACAGCAGTTTGACATTTGTGCAATTATTGTGTTGACGAAACACAGTAACCTTTAACAGCAGTTTGACATTTGTGCAATTATTGTGTTGACGAAACTCAGTAACCTTTAACAGCAGTTTGACATTTGTGCAATTATTGTGTTGACGAAACACAGTAACCTTTAACAGCAGTTTGACATTTGTGCAATTATTGTGTTGACGAAACACAGTAACCTTTAACAGCAGTTTGACATTTGTGCAATTATTGTGTTGACGAAACACAGTAACGTTTAACAGCAGTTTGACATTTGTGCAATTATTGTGTTGACGAAACACAGTAACCTTTAACAGCAGTTTGACATTTGTTCAATTATTGTGTTGACGAAACACAGTAACCTTTAACAGCAGTTTGACATTTGTGCAATTATTGTGTTGACGAAACACAGTAACCTTTAATAGCAGTTTGACATTTGTGCAATTATTGTGTTGACGAAACACAGTAACCTTTAACAGCAGTTTGACATTTGTGCAATTATTGTGTTGACAAACACAGTAACCTTTAACAGCAGTTTGACATTTGTGCAATTATTGTGTTGACAAAACACAGTAACCTTTAACAGCAGTTTGACATTTGTGCAATTATTGTGTTGACGAAACACAGTAACCTTTAACAGCAGTTTGACATTTGTGCAATTATTGTGTTGACAAACACAGTAACCTTTAACAGCAGTTTGACATTTGTGCAATTATTGTGTTGACAAACACAGTAACCTTTAACAGCAGTTTGACATTTGTGCAATTATTGTGTTGACGAAACAGTAACCTTTAACAGCAGTTTGACATTTGTGCAAATATTGTGTTGACGAAACACAGTAACGTTTAACAGCAGTTTGACATTTGTGCAATTATTGTGTTGACGAAACACAGTAACCTTTAACAGCAGTTTGACATTTGTGCAATTATTGTGTTGACAAACACAGTAACCTTTAACAGCAGTTTGACATTTGTGCAATTATTGTGTTGACAAAACAGTAACCTTCGACAACTGTGCAGCTTCTTCTTGTTAATTTTGCATAAGACCCGGTAGGGGACTATGGCCGTCCCGCGGACTGCTTCTTGTTTATAATTTTATTTTTTATTTCATTTTCTAATTACTGTATATATAAAATAGATAAAAACAAATAACAGTATAGGCATAGGCCATAATAAAAAATAAAATTAAGCTTTTACACCGATTTTCCAAACCGCTTTTCGTGTTTTGAGATCCGCGTTTAACCCGTCCTCTGAAATCCGGAAACGTAATACCTGGTGTTGAAGTACAAAATCTCTTCACAAAACATCGCAAAATTGGCAAATTAAATGGGGAGAAAAATGGTGTTTGTTATCATTAAAGGGTAAACGGTGTTGCAGTTATGAAAGATGGGTTTAGTTGTTTGTAGAGGATATAACATTGTTACTAGATGTTTATAACGATATACCGAATGCATTGATCAAAAAGTGTCGCTTTTCGGCAAAATCCTTCTCGAATAAAACAAGCTGATGCTATCAACCACCTATTGGTGTAGTTAATGTTAATTGTCAGCATCGCACGTATAATCTTCAATTAATGATGTACCTACTAGTTGGTCCATGTTTTCATAACAAGGTGATAATTTGCGAAACATGATTGTTTGCCGGCCATAGACTATTTCAATAAATCTCCTCATGTGCCGTGAGATGCTAGATGCAATTTCATTGGTTTGTTGCATGATTGTAACCTCGGCCTTGATCGATTTGCAGACACGCAGCAGCTGTGAACTCATTGGTTGACACTCGTTAAACACATGCTGTGTATTACAAATTACAGGCAATCAACCATACTAGGCAAATAATTGATTTCCGGGAGATTTTGAGCAGCTTCCGTGTGATCGGAAGATCATAGTCAAATCCGGTAGTCTACCAGAAAATGCGGGAGATGTAGGTAAACGTGATGCTGCCTTAGCAGCACTATCAGCTCCACCATTACCACATATTCCTACATGGCTTGGAAGCCAGCAGAATATAATAACATTATCAACTATAAGAGAATTGTAATTTTCTAAAAGTTGAAGCACAACTGGTTTATCATGTTTCATATTACCCAGGGCTTGAAGAGATCAAAGGGAATCAGAAAAGATTACAAAATGATCATCATCAGATTCCTGAATATAGTTTACCACGTATTCCTACATGGCTTGGAAGCCAGCAGAAAATAACATTTTAAATCAACTAGAACAAAATTGTACTTTTCTAAAGTTGAAGCACACAACTGGGTTATCATGTTTCATATTACCCAGGGCTTGAAGAAAAGGTTACAAAATGATCATCATCAGATTCCTGAATATAGTTTAAGTTCAATTGCCTTAAGTTCAGCCTAAAAGATAGAGGCCTTGTCAGGCAGGCGGCTCTTTATGCTGTGTTTGTGAAAAACAGTTGCTGCAGCCACCTTATCTCCAGCTTTAGAGTCATCTGTGTATATGTTGAAAGTTACTATATTTAGATTTAATTTCATTAAATTTGTTTTGAAAGATAGTAGGATCTGTACTGGATTTGTTACTATTACAAAGATCAAAATTAATTGTTGGGGTGTTCACGGTGGAATTTGTGGTACTTTGTACTTGGCAATCAAATTTAGGTCAATTTCAGTGTCTCTTAATTTTGGTTTAATACGAAGACCAAATGGGCAAATGGCCTTCAGTTTTCGATCAAAAAGAGGTTCATAACTAGGATTAAAAACAGTATCGATAGTTTGGTTTGAATGGTTAGATTGTAATTTAATAGCATATTTAAGGCTAATTTGTCCCATGATGATACAGGGATGGTTCATTAGCTTCAACATATAGCCTTCGGCTGGTAATGCATGAAAGGCACCTAAAGCGAGTCCCAATCCTTCATTATGTATAGGATCGAGCATCTGCAAGTATGACTTGCGAGTCGATCCATATACTACTGAGCCGTAGTCCAGCTTGGATCTGATAAGAGATCTATAAAGTCGCAAGAGGACTTCGATCTGCTCCCCAATTAGTGTTTGAAACAACTTTAAGTAAATTAAGATTTTTAAGCATTAGGCCTTCGCGTATTTAAGGTGTGGTATAAACGTTAATTGATGGTCAAAAATAAAACCAAGGAATTTTGTCTCATCCACTACTGGTATTGGTGACCCATCCAGTGTTAGATGAGGGTCTTCATGATGTTTACGTAGTTGACGAAAGTGCATACAATTAGTTTTAGATTTAGAAAATTTAAAACCATTTTCATCAGACCAGGTCTGAAGTGTATTGAGACATTGTTGTAATTGCCTCTCAATAGAGTTCATGTTTTTTGCACGAAAACATGTTTTTATATTAAAAAGGGTGACGGAGAGTTTGCTGCCCTGTGGCACACCCATCTCCTGTTTATGAATGTCAGAGAGGATTGAACGCACAAAACTATCTATCATCTAAGAAATATTTGGTAATCGGCCTCTAACTATCATGGGTATTCGGTTCAGATAGGGAATTCCAACCCTCGGTATAAGGCAGAGCCTCGGTTCCGATAAAAACACTTATACCTCGGATTGGAATTCCCTGTCTTTACCGGATACCCATGAAAGATTCTTATAATCTCGCATGAGGAAAAGATATATCTCACATTTTCAGCCAGTATCCACTGTTTAACTGCACTTACGAATATTAAAGAGTGGCATTTGTTGTACAGCATTTATAGCCTGTTTGGTAGTAAGTAAATATCTAGTTTGTTAAATGGCTGGATTATGAACGATATATACTTATACTATTTAGTTCGCTGTCATAAATTTCAGAATAGCTTTCTGACAAGCTTTGAGACAGCATAATATGTATGATATTTAGTTGATGGACGCTCAGAGTTTTCTTTCTTATAAAGCTTTTAGACCAGCCTTCAGAATTTGGCACTTAATAAGTCCGGGCTGCCAGCTACTTTTATCAAGGAAATTTCTCTTTTATTTCATTCAAGGTCAAGAAATTGTCAGGGTGTTTTGAAAACTGGTCAATGACAAGTTTGTGACAGTTTTATAGTTATACACTTAATACACATTTATACTGTTGCCTTGATATGCCGTATTTATTACCTTTCTGTACAGCAATTAATTTTTAGCTCGACTGTTCGAAGAATAAGAGAGCTTATGGAATCACCCCGGGGTCGGCGTCGGCGTCCCTCATCAAGGTTTGCGTGTAAGCTGTGTTTACAAGTCTATATCTCTTACATTTCTTATCCTAGCACAACCAAATTTGGTCATGTGCTTCCTTATAGCATTATCTTATATAAAGACTGCAAAAGCAATTTTGGTTCCTGTAACCCATGGGCTCCCATGGAACCCAAATTATGATAGCCCATAAAATGTGTCCCATTTCACATCATTTTGGCGTGTAAGCTGTGTTTACAAGTCTATATCTCTTACAATTCTTACCCTAGCACAATCATATTTGGCCATTAGCTTCCTTATAGCAGGGCTGCTTAAGTAATTTTGGTTCCTGTAACCCTCTGGGCTTCCATGGAACCCAAATTCTGATAGCCCTTAAAATGTGTCTGTCTCACATCAAATTTTGCGTGTAAGCTGTGTTTACAGGTCTATATCTCTTGCATTTCTTGTCCTAGCTAAACTAAATTTTGGAATTGGTTTCCTTATAGTATGTTGTAAAGGGTTGGGTAATAAATTTTGTCTTCTGCTAATTCTGGGCTCCCATGGAACCCAAATAGTGATGGCCCATAACATGTGCAATAAAGGCATATCTAGCTTTGCATGTAAGCATGTATATATCTATAAATTTGGTTTGGGATTTCTTATAGCATTATGCATCTTATTCATACTTCACTCATATTGGGGCATGGGCTCCTCCACCCACCCACCCACCCCCAGGCCCCACTCACCCCCCATGCCCCTCCCAACCCCCCCCCCCCCCCCACATTGTTTTAGCCTTGTTTTCTGTTGGTATATACTAGCTATATAATTTATTATTCTCTGAAAAATCGAATAGTCGAGCTGTGCTGTTCTCCGACAGCTCTTGTTAAATAAAGATGTCAAGATGCTGGCTGATCATTTATCGTGACATATTTATTACCTTTCTGTACAGCAGTTAATTTTTAAATAAAGATGTCAAGATGCTGGCTGATCTTTATGTGATACGATAGGAAAAATAAGATCTTCAGAATTCAATACATTTATATTACATTTTTAGATCACCTGAGCCGAAGGCTGAAGGTGATCTATTGGGATCACTCTTCGTCCGCCGTCCGTCGTCGTTAACTTTTCTTCAAACAACTTCTCCTCAGAAACCGCCTGGCTAATTTTGACCAAACTTCACATGGATGATCCTTAGATGAATGCTTTTTAGATTTGTTAAAATTAGGACAGCACGACAAGGCCGCCAGCCGCCATCTTTGTTTAGATACAGTTATACAGGAAATACTTGTGGGGACTACTTCTCTGAAACTACTGGACGGATTTTCATGAAACTTGAAGAATGTTGCTTTTGATGTTGATCGTAGCCAAAATACAGGTTGGCCGAAAATTCAAGATGGCCGCCACAGCTAAAAATATATTTAAAAAAAAACAAGTTTATAGCGACTACTTCTTGAAAACTATAATTGATATTGATATGGGACTTTTTCTAAAATTATCAGCATGACATGATGTTGATCCTTGTCAAAAATTATTTTGATTCAACATTAAACATGGCTGCTAGTCGCCATCTTTGTTAACAAAGAGTTATAAAATAAAACTTTGTAGCGACTACTCCTCTGAAAGTACCTGCAGGATTTTCATGAAACTTCACAGGAATGTTGCTCCTGATGTCTAATTGATCCTAGCAAAATTTCAGGTCGGCCGGAAATTCAAGATTGCCGCCACGGCTAAAAATAGAATTAAAAATAAATAAATTTGTAGTGACTATTTCCTAAAAACTATGAATGATATTGATATGGGACTTTTTCTAGAACGATCAGCATGACATGAGGCTGGTCATTTCGAAAATCATTTTGATTCAAGGTTAAACATGGCTTCCAGCGGCTATCTTTGTTTACATAAAGTTACATAGTAAAAGCTTGTAGCAACTACTGCTATGAAACAACTTTACGGATGTTCATGAAACTTCACAGGAATGTTGCTCTTGATATCTAGTTGATCCTAGCAAAATTTCAGGTTGGCTGGAAATTCAATATGGCCACCACGGCTAAAAAAAGATTTTTAAAAAATGTGTAGCGACTGCTTAGTGATATTTGATATCGGATTTTTTCTAAAGTGATCAGCATGACATGGCGTTGGTCCCTGTTGAAAATTATTTTGATTCAACATTAAACATGGCTGCCACGACCATCTTTGTTTACATAGAGTTATATAGTAAAAACTTGTAGCGACTTCTCCTCTGAAACTACTTGAAACTACATGAAACTTCACAGGAATATTGATCTAGCTATCAAAAATGTATCAGTAGAGCTTCCAGGTCATTGACCTCTTGTTTCAAGTCAGTTTGTTTGTACTTTACTATGACATTATCCAATGAAATTTAATGTTATATTTGTTATCCAATCGGAATGAGTTTGTTGTCTGAACCTTTTAAATTTGTAATCATATATGAGATATATAGGATGCTTTGAGTGTTTCTGCCAAAAAAAAATGCAGAAAATCCCGAAAGTGTGTTAAAAGGTCAAATATAAGAAATTAATTCGTAAAATTTAATGTTCGTGGGAGGATGACCTATACTTTGATCAACAACAGACCAAAGTGTATGTAAGCTCCTATATGGGAGGATGACCTATACTTCAACCAATAGTAGACCAAAGTGTATGTAAACTCCTAAATGGGAGGATGACCTATACTTCACCCAACAATAGACCAAAGTGTATGTAAACTCCTAAATGGGAGGATGACCTATACTTCACCCAACAATAGACCAAAGTGTATGTAAACTGGAAAGAAAAATATATATACTGTATATGTATAAATACAGATATAAAGTATATTTCTATTCATTATTTAAGGTGTAAGGAGTTCCTGGAATCCTACTTTTAAATGAATTCTAGTCTAGGCTCCTAATTCTTTACTTGGAGAAAGTGGTGACAAAAAGAAAAAATATAGCCAGAGGAGGCTCTGATAGTCTCATAAAACCTGATTAAAAATTTGGCTCCAAGTTTAGCTCCAGTTTCACCAAGTCGGCTCTGATTATTATCGTTTGGCAAAAGTGCTAGTACTCTCCTTTGCATTGGTTATAAATTACTATGTAATATTCTATTCTAACATATTTTAAACGAAATGGTAAATAAGTCCGCTGACCAGGAAGCATAAAGTGGTAGCAAAAAGAAAAATCTAGTCAGAGGAGGTTCTGAGCTTGATTATTACATACGTAACAAATATGTGCTATAAAAGTGAATAAAGACACATTTCCAATAAGAAAAAAATATTGGAGCTTTCCATTTTAAATCAGGGCCTGTCCATTTCAAATCAGGGCCTGTCCATTTCAAATCGGGGCCTGACCATTTTCAGAAGCAACAAGCCCTGGGCCTGTCTCTTAAAATAATTTTCTTTGAGCACTGATGACCTATACTTCAAACAACAATAGAACAAAGTGTATGTGTAAACTCCTATATGGGAGGATGACCTATACTTCGATCAACAATAGACCAAAGTGTATGTGTAACCTCCTATATGGGAGGATGACCTATACTTCGATCAACAATAGACCAAAGTGTATGTATCCTCCTATATGGGAGGATGACCTATACTTCAACCAACAGTAGACCAAAGTGTATGTGTAAACTCCTATATGGGAGGATGACCTATACTTCGATCAACAATAGACCAAAGTGTATGTGTAAACTCCTATATGGGAGGATGACCTATACTTCGATCAACAATAGACCAAAGTGTATGTAACCTCATACATGGTAAGATGACCTATACTTCGATCAACAATAGACCAAAGTATATGTAACCTCCTATAGTTCATTAGAGGATGACCTATACTTCCATCAACAATAGACCAAAGTGTATGTAAACTCATATATGGGAGGATGACCTAGGCTTCGCTCAACAATAGACCAAAGTGTATGTAAACTCCTATAGTTCATGGAAGGATGATCTATACTTTGATCAACAGTAGACCAAAGTGTATGTAACCTCCTATATGGGAGGATGACCTATACTTCGATCAACAATAGACCAAAGTGTATGTAAACTCCTATATTGTAGGATGACCTATTCTTCGATCAACAATAGACCAAAGTGTATGTAAACTCATATATGGGAGGATGACCTAGGCTTCGCTCAACAATAGACCAAAGTGTATGTAAACTCCTATAGTTCATGGAAGGATGATCTATACTTTGATCAACAATAGACCAAAGTGTATGTAAACTCCTATATTGTGGGATGATCTATACTTTGATCAACAGTAGACCAAAGTGTATGTAACCTCCTATATGCAAGGATGATCTATACTTTGATCAACAGTAGACCAAAGTGTATGTAAACTCCTATATTGTGGGATGATCTATACTTCGATCAACAGTAGACCAAAGTGTATGTAACCTCCTATATGGGAGGATGACCTATACTTCGATCAACAATAGACCAAAGTGTATGTAAACTCCTATATGGGAGGATGACCAATTCTTCGACCAACAATAAACCAAAGTGTATGTAAACTCTTATAAGGTTGTTTTACTTTGCAAACACTCTTGCATAGTTTATACTACAATGGATGTTAAAAAAATGCCATCTGTTACATGAACATAAGTGCCTGAGCATATATGTTGCTAAGCGTTTCAGATATCCTGTAATTGGCACTTAATGTGATCTACCTACTGCAGACCAGTTTATAACTGATTCATCTATACAATGGAATTGTTATGAATTGTATTGTTAGTTTAGAGCTATTAATTTACTTATTTAACCCAGCTGGTAATTGATTAGCGGCCATTATCTAGTATACATGTACATGTAACCTACATTAGAGCCTGTCATATGGAACTCGATCGCACCTCCGATGTGACAAGCCAAACATATCAAAGAATTTGAAAAGAAATATTATTCCTATCTTTTAGGTAATACAAGTTAATTTTAATTTGCTTGCACAATGGTTAAATACTTTAATATAACTTTAAAAGATTTATATATAGGGACTTGATTTTACAAAAGGAAACTCTTCAGAATTGTATAATATTGTATGTATATAACCATGTGTGTGTGTTACATGTTTCTTCATTTGATGGCCTCAAAGGAGAACAATTGTTGTAAATTGATGAGTTGTCATCATTAAATAAAGCATTTATTATTAATTATTATTATTATTAGCCATGAGTCCAATGCTTTGAAGTATATATTTCACTAAATCAACCAATGTTCTCGCCTGGTGCATTCAAAAGTAGTTCTGTATTAAAAAGCGCTAATCTTTTTTGTTCTGTAACTGTATTCTGGACATGTTGTTGATATTTGAAAATGCAGCTCATCATTTTTATGACCATTTTTATACCCCCCGCAAAGTGGGGGTGTGGGTATTGTGGAATCATCTTGTCCGTCCGTCTATCCGTCCGTAGATGCAATTCTTGTCTGGACTATTTCTCAGTAACTCCTTAGAATTTCGCGAAACTTGCTAGGAAGTATCAATATCTCTAAAACTCCTTGTTAGAATTTAGCAAAACCTTTTTGGCCCTTTGTATTTTTAATGCATTTCATACTTGGTAGTCAAATAGAAAATTCTTGTCTGCGCTATTTCTATAAAACCCCATGTTATAATTTTGTGAAACTTGCTACGAAGCATCAATATCAAGTGAATATGCGCATATTTTCCTGACGTTCCGGTTCAATAATTTTCCACTGAGTTAAGGCCCTTTGTATTTCTAATATATATGTATTATTTCTAATATATATGTATATAATACAAACATTTTGTCTGGGCTATTTCTCTAAAACTCCTTGTTAGAATTTATTGAAACTTGTTGGGAAGTATCAATATCAAGTGGAGATATGCATACTATCATGACGTTCATCAATAATTTTTCACTGAGTTATGGCCCTTTGTATTTTTAATGCATTTCATACTTGGTAGTCAAACAGAAATTCTTGTTCAGGCTATTTCTCTAAAACCCATGTTATAATTTTGTGAACCTTGCTACAAGGCATCAATATCAAGTGGAGATGCGCATATTATTGTGACGTTCATCAATAATTTTCCAGTCAGTTACGGCCGTTTGTATTTTAATGCATTTCATACTTAGTAGTCAAATAGAAAATTTTTGTCTGGACTTTTTCTCTGTAATATATGTCTATATATCTTACAGGAACAAAGTCTTGCCGGGCAGGGGGTATTTGTCCGCCTCCAGCGACAGTTCTAGTTTGATATAAATTTCAGAAGTGAAGTATGAAATTGCAAGGGGTAAAAATAACATTGACCTTTGACCCGGAGTTGGTATACAGATGAAGAAATATTTCTTAGAAAGGAAAATGTACGCGTTTTCATGGAGTATATAAAAATTCAGTCTAGTGACACAAACATTTTAATTCAAAGACTGCACATGCATGCATAAAACTCACCAAAGTCCAGAATATCACGCTGCATTAGTCTGTGTAACCCACTGTCAATGTTAGACATCATCATTGTTTACTTTTGAAATATCCTGTGATACCTCATTCCCTATTAAACTTTTTCCCACCCAGCACACACATGTATTGTATTCATGAGTTGGGTGGGGTTAAGTTTTCAAGTAAGAAATGAGATCATGAGACCAGCGAATAAACAACAAACATGTCTGACATTTACAGTGGGTTACAAAAACAGACTAGATTGGCGTGACATTCTTCTCTTTGGTGAGTTTTATGCACGCACATGTTGTAGGTAACATTTGTTCTATTGAAATACATTGATTGTTTATACAGGCATAATGGTTTCTTTATGGGCTTCCCACCTATAATTCAAAGTATTGGGCTCATGGCTCTATGGTACGCACATACTACCATATTACCATATTGCACCTATCAATATTTTCCCCCACCATGCCGACCCGGCACACATACCAGGGGAATTAGATAACAATGAAGACATTGAGGTTGAGAATTAGACAGAACCCAGTACCAATATGGGGATATTTGATATTGATACTTCTACCCTGGGGAATTAGACAGAACCCAGTACCAATATGGGGATATTTGATATTGATACTTCTACCCTGGGGAATTAGACAGAACCCAGTACCAATATGGGGATATTTGATATTGATACTACTACCCTGGGGAATTAGACAGAACCCAGTACCAATACGGGGATATTTGATATTTGATACTTCTACCCTGGGGAATTAGACAGAACCCAGTACCAATATGGGGATATTTGATACTTCTACCCTGGGGAATTAGACAGAACCCAGTACCAATACGGGGATATTTGATATTGATGCTACTACCCTGGGGAATTAGACAGAACCCAGTACCAATATGGGCATATTTGATATTGATACTTCTACCCTGGGGAATTAGACAGAACCCAGTACCAATATGGGGATATTTGATATTGATACTACTACCCTGGGGAATTAGACAGAACCCAGTACCAATATGGGCATATTTGATATTGATACTACTACCCTGGGGAATTAGACAGAACCCAGTACCAATATGGGGATATTTGATATTTGATACTTCTACCCTGGGGAATTAGACAGAACCCAGTACCAATATGGGCATATTTGATATTGATACTACTACCCTGGGGAATTAGACAGAACCCAGTACCAATATGGGGATATTTGATATTGATACTTCTACCCTGGGGAATTAGACAGAACCCAGTACCAATATGGGCATATTTGATATTGATACTACTACCCTGGGGAATTAGACAGAACCCAGTACCAATATGGGCATATTTGATATTGATACTACTACCCTGGGGAATTAGACAGAACCCAGTACCAATATGGGGATATTTGATATTTGATACTTCTACCCTGGGGAATTAGACAGAACCCAGTACCAATATGGGCATATTTGATATTTGATACTTCTACCCTGGGGAATTAGACAGAACCTAGTACCAATATGGGCATATTTGATATTGATACTACTACCCTGGGGAATTAGACAGAACCCAGTACCAATATGGGGATATTTGATATTTGATACTTCTACCCTGGGGAATTAGACAGAACCTAGTACCAATATGGGCATATTTGATATTGATACTACTACCCTGGGGAATTAGACAGAACCCAGTACCAATATGGGGATATTTGATACTTCTACCCTGGGGAATTAGACAGAACCTAGTACCAATATGGGCATATTTGATATTGATACTACTACCCTGGGGAATTAGACAGAACCCAGTACCAATATGGGGATATTTGATATTGATACTACTACCCTGGGGAATTAGACAGAACCCAGTACCAATATGGGCATATTTGATATTGATACTTCTACCCTGGGGAATTAGACAGAACCCAGTACCAATATGGGCATATTTGATATTGATACTTCTACCCTGGGGAATTAGACAGAACCCAGTACCAATATGGGGATATTTGATACTTCTACCCTGGGGAATTAGACAGAACCCAGTACCAATATGGGGATATTTGATACTTCTACCCTGGGGAATTAGACAGAACCCAGTACCAATATGGGGATATTTGATATTCATACTACTACCCTGGGGAATTAAACAGAACCCAGTACCAATATGGGGATATTTGATATTTGATACTTCTACCCTGGGGAATTAGACAGAACCCAGTACCAATATGGGGATATTTGATATGGATACTACTACCCTGGGGAATTAGACAGAACCCAGTACCAATATGGGGATATTTGATATTTGATACTTCTACCCTGGGGAATTAGACAGAACCCAGTACCAATATGGGCATATTTGATATTGATACTACTACCCTGGGGAATTAGACAGAACCCAGTACCAATATGGGCATATTTGATACTTCTACCCTGGGGAATTAGACAGAACCCCGTACCAATATGGGGATATTTGATATTCATACTACTACCCTGGGGAATTAGACAGAACCCAGTACCAATATGGGGATATTTGATATTTGATACTTCTACCCTGGGGAATTAGACAGAACCCAGTACCAATATGGGGATATTTGATATGGATACTACTACCCTGGGGAATTAGACAGAACCCAGTACCAATATGGGGATATTTGATATTTGATACTTCTACCCTGGGGAATTAGACAGAACCCAGTACCAATATGGGGATATTTGATATTGATACTTCTACCCTGGGGAATTAGACAGAACCCAGTACCAATATGGGCATATTTGATATTGATACTTCTACCCTGGGGAATGAGACAGAACCCAGTACCAATATGGGGATATTTGATATTGATACTACTACCCTGGGGAATTAGACAGAACCCAGTACCAATATGGGGATATTTGATATTGATACTACTACCCTGGGGAATGAGACAGAACCCAGTACCAATATGGGGATATTTGATATTGATACTACTACCCTGGGGAATGAGACAGAACCCAGTACCAATATGGGGATATTTGATATTGATACTACTACCCTGGGGAATTAGACAGAACCCAGTACCAATATGGGGATATTTGATATTGATACTACTACCCTGGGGAATGAGACAGAACCCAGTACCAATATGGGGATATTTGATATTGATACTACTACCCTGGGGAATGAGACAGAACCCAGTACCAATATGGGGATATTTGATATTGATACTACTACCCTGGGGAATGAGACAGAACCCAGTATCAATATGGGGATATTTGATACTTCTACCCTGGGGAATTAGACAGAACCCAGTACCAATATGGGGATATTTGATACTTCTACCCTGGGGAATTAGACAGAACCCAGTACCAATATGGGGATATTTGATACTTCTACCCTGGGGAATTAGACAGAACCCAGTACCAATACGGGGATATTTGATATTCATACTACTACCCTGGGGAATTAAACAGAACCCAGTACCAATATGGGCATATTTGATATTGATACTTCTACCCTGGGGAATTAGACAGAACCCAGTACCAATATGGGGATATTTGATATTCATACTACTACCCTGGGGAATTAAACAGAACCCAGTACCAATATGGGGATATTTGATATTCATACTACTACCCTGGGGAATTAGACAGAACCCAGTACCAATATGGGCATATTTGATATTGATACTTCTACCCTGGGGAATGAGACAGAACCCAGTACCAATATGGGGATATTTGATATTGATACTACTACCCTGGGGAATTAGACAGAACCCAGTACCAATATGGGGATATTTGATATTGATACTACTACCCTGGGGAATGAGACAGAACCCAGTACCAATATGGGGATATTTGATATTGATACTACTACCCTGGGGAATGAGACAGAACCCAGTACCAATATGGGGATATTTGATATTGATACTACTACCCTGGGGAATTAGACAGAACCCAGTACCAATATGGGGATATTTGATATTGATACTACTACCCTGGGGAATGAGACAGAACCCAGTACCAATATGGGGATATTTGATATTGATACTACTACCCTGGGGAATGAGACAGAACCCAGTACCAATATGGGGATATTTGATATTGATACTACTACCCTGGGGAATGAGACAGAACCCAGTACCAATATGGGGATATTTGATACTTCTACCCTGGGGAATTAGACAGAACCCAGTACCAATATGGGGATATTTGATACTTCTACCCTGGGGAATTAGACAGAACCCAGTACCAATATGGGGATATTTGATACTTCTACCCTGGGGAATTAGACAGAACCCAGTACCAATACGGGGATATTTGATATTCATACTACTACCCTGGGGAATTAAACAGAACCCAGTACCAATATGGGCATATTTGATATTGATACTTCTACCCTGGGGAATTAGACAGAACCCAGTACCAATATGGGGATATTTGATATTCATACTACTACCCTGGGGAATTAAACAGAACCCAGTACCAATATGGGGATATTTGATATTTGATACTTCAACCCTGGGGAATTAAACAGAACCCAGTACCAATATGGGGATATTTGATATTGATACTACTACCCTGGGGAATTAGACAGAACCCAGTACCAATATGGGGATATTTGATATTCATACTACTACCCTGGGGAATTAAACAGAACCCAGTACCAATATGGTGATATTTGATATTTGATATTGATACTTCTACCCTGGGGAATTAGACAGAACCCAGTACCAATATGGGGATATTTGATATTGATACTTCTACCCTGGGGAATTAGACAGAACCCAGTACCAATATGGGGATATTTGATATTTGATACATCTACCCTGGGGAATTAAACAGAACCCAGTACCAATATGGGGATATTTGATATTGATACTACTACCCTGGGGAATTAGACAGAACCCAGTACCAATATGGGGATATTTGATATTGATACTTCTACCCTGGGGAATTAGACAGAACCCAGTACCAATATGGGGATATTTGATATTGATACTTCTACCCTGGGGAATTAGACAGAACCCAGTACCAATATGGGGATATTTGATATTTGATATTGATACTTCTACCCTGGGGAATTAGACAGAACCCAGTACCAATATGGGGATATTTGATATTGATACTTCTACCCTGGGGAATTAGACAGAACCCAGTACCAATATGGGGATATTTGATATTTGATACTTCTACCCTGGGGAATTAGACAGAACCCAGTACCAATATGGGCATATTTGATATTTGATACTTCTACCCTGGGGAATTAAACAGAACCCAGTACCAATATGGGGATATTTGATATTTGATACTTCTACCCTGGGGAATTAGACAGAACCCAGTACCAATATGGGGATATTTGATATTGATACTACTACCCTGGGGAATTAGACAGAACCCAGTACCAATATGGGGATATTTGATATGGATACTACTACCCTGGGGAATTAGACAGAACCCAGTACCAATATGGGCATATTTGATATTGATACTACTACCCTGGGGAATTAGACAGAACCTAGTACCAATATGGGGATATTTGATACTTCTACCCTGGGGAATTAGACAATCAATTTGTACATTTGTCTAATTCCCCTGTGTGTGCCCGCCACCCCCTGTATGTGCCCGCCACCCCCTGTGTGTGCCCTCCACCCCCTGTGTGTGCCCTCCAACCCCTGTGTGTGCCCGCCACCCCCTGTGTGTGCCCGCCACCCCCTGTGTGTGCCCTCCACCCCGTGTGTGCCCGCCACCCCCTGTGTGGGCCCGCCACCCCCATTGATGCATATGAGCCATTATTGCCATGGCCATTGATATATACTTGACCTACAAGACATAATGGACACACAGTCGGTACACATCATAAATAGAATAGGTTACTGTAATCTGATCATTTTCTTTTCTTTTGAAATCAATATCTGTCACGAAATTTGAATTCAGTCACGAAATCATGAATTGGTAACTAAAGAAATTCTAATAATAAACTTTGTGAATCACATTGTTGAATTACTGTCATGTACTATATGGTTGACATCGCTCATTCCTAAAATTTACATTTGGTTGAAAATTTCATATCATATCAGATCCATTTTAGATCTTTTTTTAAAAAATCGCCACCAATAGTCCTTAAGACTGCTGTTCTTGGACAGGCTATGGATTTATATTTAAAAGGCCTTACTACCATATTTGCCTCAATAAGAATGCCCTCACCCATCAATATTCAATAGTAGCGCCTCACCACCTACCCACCAACCCCCACTCACCTTTAAAAAAAAAAAGAAGAAAATTAAATCATTAAATAGTCTTCAAAATTCAATACATTTTCGATCTTTTATATCCAATTTTGTTGTTATTTTTCTTACCCTTGGCATTTTGCATAGCACCCTGGCTCTACTATAAGGTAAAATACGGTATGTAGGCAGTGATAGCACCCTGGCGCTACTATAAGGTAAAATACGGTAGTAGGCAGTGATAGCACCCTGGCGCTACTATAAGGTAAAATACGGTATGTAGGCAGTGATAGCACCCTGACGCTACTATAAGGTAAAATACGGTAGTAGGCAGTAATAGCACCCTGGCGCTACTATAAGTTAAATACGGTATGTAGACAGTGATAGCACCCTGGCGCTACTATAAGGTAAAATACAGTATGTAGACAGTGATAGAACCCTGGCGCTACTATAAGGTGAAATACGGTATGTAGACAGTGATAGCACCCTGGCGCTACTATAAGGTGAAATACGGTATGTAGACAGTGATAGCGCCCTGCATGGCGCTACTATAAGGTGAAATACGATATGTAGGCAGTGATAGCACCCTGGCGCTACTATAAGGTAAAATACGGTATGTAGACAGTGATAGAACCCTGGCGCTACTATAAGGTAAAATACGGTATGTAGACAGTGATAGAACCCTGGCGCTACTATAAGGTAAAATACGGTATGTAGACAGTGAAAGCGCCCCGGCGCTACTATAAGGTAAAATACAGTATGTAGACAGTGATAGCACCCTGGCGCTACTATAAGGTCAAATACGGTATGTAGGCAGTGATAGCACACTGGCGTTACTATAAGGTAAAATACGGTATGTAGACAGTGATAGCGCCCTGGCGCTACTATAAGGTGAAATACGGTATGTAGACAGCGATAGCACCCTGGCGCTACTATAAGGTAAAATACGGTATGTAGACAGTGATAGCACCCTGGCGCTACTATAAGGTAAAATACGGTATGTAGACAGTAATAGCACCCTGGCGCTACTATAAGGTAAAATACGGTATGTAGACAGTAATAGAACCCTGGCGCTACTATAAGGTAAAATACGGTATGTAGACAGTGATAGCACCCTGGCGCTACTATAAGGTAAAATACGGTATGTAGGCAGTGATAGCACACTGGCGTTACTATAAGATGAAATATGGTATGTAGACAGTGATAGCGTCTGGCACTACTATAAGGTGAAATATGGTATGTAGACAGTGATAGCGCCCTGGCACTACTATAAGGTAAAATACGGTATGTAGGCAGTGATAGCACCCTGGCGCTACTATAAGGTGAAATATGGTATGTAGACAGTGATAGCGCCCTGGCACTACTATAAGGTGAAATATGGTATGTAGACAGTGATAGCGCCCTGGCACTACTATAAGGTGAAATATGGTATGTAGACAGTGATAGCGCCCTGGCACTACTATAAGGTAAAATACGGTATGTAGACAGTGATAGCGCCCTGGCACTACTATAAGGTAAAATACGGTATGTAGACAGTGATAGCATCCTGGCCCAAACTGCCATAAATGTTTCCTAAGAACATTGGCGCTAACTTAACAAGTCTGAAATTGGCTATAACTTTCCCATTTCTTGATATTTCTTCATTAAACTTTCAATATATACTCATCATGACAACATCGACATGACCATACTAAAATATGAAGGTCAGGGTCACACTGAAGGTCATTATATGGGTTAAATACTCAGTTTTTTCTTCACGAAAACTTAACATTGGCTATAACTTTCTCATTAGCTCTACTGATCAGAGATCAGCAGAGCTTATGCCGTGGTGCGGCGTCCGTCTGTCCGTCCGTCTGTCTGTCCGTAAACTTTTGTTTGTAACGACTTCTCCTCTGAAACTACTGAATGGATATTCATGAAACATTACAGAAATGTTACCCATGAAGTCTAGTTGATCCTAGCAAAAATTCATGTTGATGTGAAACCAAGATGGCCGCCAAATCTAAAAATAGGTTTTTAAAAAACAAGTTTGTAGCGACTACTTCTTGAAAACTCTAAGTGATATTGATATGGGACTTTTTCTAAAATGATCAGCATGACATGATGTTGGTCCTTGTCGAAAATCGTTTCGATTCGACGTTAAACATGGCTGCCAGCGGCCATCTTTGTTTACATAGAGTTATATAATGAAAACTTGTTGCGACTACTCCTCTGAAACTACTTGACGGATTTTCATGAAACTTCACAGGAATGTTGCTCATGATGTCTAATTGATCCTAGCAAAATTTCAGGTCGGCCGGAAATTCAAGATGGCCGCCACGGCTAAAAATAGATTTTTAAAAAATAAGTTTGTAGCGACTTCTTCTTGAAAACTAAAAGTGATATTGATATGGGACTTTTTGTAAAATGATCAGCATGACATGATGGTTATCCGAGTCGACCATTATTTTGATTCGACGTTAAACATGGCTGCCATTGGCCATCTTTGTTTACATAGAGTTATATAATGAAAACTTCTAGCGATTACTCCTCTGAAACGACTTGACAGATTTTCATGAAACTTCACACGAATGTTGCTCTTGATGTCTTATTGATCCTAGCAAAATTTCAGGTCGGCCGGAAATTCAAGATGGTTGCCATGGCTAAAAATAGATTTTCAAAATACAAGTTTGTAGCGACTACTTCTTGAAAACTATAAGTGATATTGATATGGGACTTTTTCTAAAATGATCAGCATGACATGATGTTGGTCCTTGTCAAAAATCGTTTTGATTCGATGTTAAACAAGATGGCCGCCACGGCTAAAAATAAATTTTCAAAAAAACTGTTTGTAGCGACTACTTCCTGAAATCAAAATCAGTCAATAGAGCTTCAAGGTCATTGACCTCTTATGGGATGCCGAGTTGTCCGTCGTCCGTCCGTCCGTCCGTCCGTCGTCCGTCCGTTGTTAACTTTTGTCTCGTTAAGACGATAGGGCCTTCATTTTTCATCCAATCTTTACCAAACTTTAATAGGTTGTTAATATCAATGAAAGCTCGGATGAGTTCGAAAACCAGCCAGATCGGCCAAGTAACAGCGGAGTTATGGCCCTTGATTTAGTTTAAAATGCTATATTGCTATATTTTGCCTCGTTAAGACGATAGGGCCTTCATTATTCAACCTATCTATACCAAACTTCACCACATTGTTAATATCAATGAAAGCTCGGACAAGTTCGAAAACCAGCCAGATCGGATCAGTAACACCAGAGTTATGATCCTTGATTTAGTTGAAAATGCTATATTGCTATATTTTGCCTCGTTAAGATGATAGGGCCTTCGTTTTTCATTATATCTTTACCAAACTTTACCACATTGTTAATATCAATGAAAGCTCGGACAAGTTCGAAAACCAGCCATATCGGACTAGTAACAGCGGAGTTATGACCCTTGATTTAGTTAAAAATGCTATATTTTGCCTCGTTAAGACGCTAGGGGCTTCATTGTTCATCCAATCTTTACCAAACTTTATCAGATTGTTAATATCAATGAAAGCTCGGACAAGTTCGAAAACCAGCCATATCGAAATGGTAAGAGCGGAGTTATGGCCCTTGATTTAGTTAAAAATGCTATATTTTGCCTCGTTAAGACGATAGGGGCTTCATTGTTCATCCGATCTTTATCAAACTTTATCAGATTGTTAATGTCATTGAAAGCTCGAACAAGTTCGAAAACCAACCATATTGGACCAGTAACAGCGGAGTTGTGGCCCTTGATTTAGTTAAAAATGCTATATTTGGCCTCGTTAAGACGATAGGGGCTTCATTGTTCATCTGATCTTTACCAAACTTTATCAGATTGTTAATATCAATGGAAGCTCGAGCAAGTTCGAAAACTAGCCATATCGGACCAGTAACAGCGGAGTTATGGCCCTTGATTTAGTTAAAAATGCTATAGTTTGCCTCATTAAGACGATTGGGGCTTCATTGTTCATCCGATCTTTACCAAACTTTATCGGATTGTTAATATCAATGAAAGCTCGGACAAGTTTGAAAACCAAACATTAATTTTTTAATTATTTTTTTTTAAATTTTTTTAAATTTTTTCTTTTAATTTTTTTTAATTTTTTATTTTATTTTTTTTAGCTCTATGTTGGACCAGTCGGACCAGTAACAGAGGAGTTATGGCTCTTTAGTTAAAAATGCTATATTTTGCCTCGTTAAAGGTAGGGTCTTCATTTTCATCTGATCTTTACTGAACTTTAACAGATTCTTTAGTTATGGCCCTTGATTTAGTTCAAAAGCTGTTTTTTCCCGAAACTTCCAAAAAAATGTTAATGGCAGTCACTCGCTTCATTGATGTTATAAGAGCCATGTTAGCCAGTAGAGCGTCCACAGGCCCTCTTGGGCCTCTTGTTTATATTTCTTCATCAAACTTTCAATATATACTCATAATGACAACATCGACATGACCATACTAAAATATAAGGTCAAGGTCACACTGAAGGTTATTATATGGGTTAAATACTCAGTTTTTTCTTCACGAAAACTTAACGTTGGCTATAACTTTCTCATTTCGTGATATTTCCTCATCAAACATTCAATATATACTCATCATGACAACATCGACATGACCATACTAAAATATAAGGTCAAAGTCACACTGAAGGTCATTATATGGGTTAAATACTCATTTTCTTCACAAAAACTTAACGTTGGTTATAACTTTCTCATTTCTTGATATTTCTTCATCAGACTTTCAATATGTACTCATCATGACAACATCGACATGGCCATACTCTTTTTTTTTCTTCACGGAAACTTAACGTTGGCTATAACTTTCTCAATATTTGTTATTTCTTCATTAATCTTTCAATATACACTTGTCCTGTTGTCATGGCAACATCGACATGGCCATACTAAAATATTAAGGTCAGGGGCACAACTGAAGGTCATTATATGGGTTCAATACTCTTTTTTTTCTTCACGAAAACTTTGTCAAGTTTTTCATTTTTCTGGGGTTTTTATACTGACAAAGCGCTGACAGGCGACACACCTGTTCCGAGGAACACCCATCTAGTTTCTTCATCATACAAAAGCCAGTGGTGCAATTTAAGCCACTTTGATTGAAATTTTAGCTTTTCAGATGTACTTTCAGCAGACGTCTCTGTCGTCTGGGCTGAATTATTGTTTTCATCAATTTGTGCCACCGGTATTAAAAACTCCATTAAAGTTTGAAAACCTGCCACAGGTTTCAGTTTTTTCTTCGGCGGCATGGTCGCGAAAACTGAAAGAAAAGTCAGTATCACGAGGCGCTCTTGAAATCGATAACGGAACGGTAAAGCTTCTGCAAGCACCTGCTTTGTTCCTAAAGTACCCAAAGTTCGTAATTGACGGAAAGAGATGGAAAAAACGTTTTTCAGCGAATGTGCACGGAAGTAAAAATGCGATTTTTTATCACATTTAGGTAATTATAATGCGATTTCAGGCAAATATATGCGAGAATATCGCGGAATCGCACCCTAGGATAATCCCTGATATTGCATGTACTAATCAGTTTTTGTGCGACACATCTTCTTATGGTGAAAATTTCTGCCAGGTTATATGAAAATCCCTCAACTGATGACAAAGTTATACACCGGAACAACTAATATGACCATTCAAATACAAGGTCATAAAGTATCTTCTGACCTCTAAGTGTGACCTTGACCTTGAAGCTGCTGATCTGGATATGCAAGCGACATCGTCTTGTTGTGATGAACACTTGTGGCAGGTTATTTGAAAATCCCTCCATGTATGTCTCAGTTATATACCGTACACGAAATATGAAACTGAAAGTACTTCTTTTTAACCTTTAACCTCTAAGTGTGACCTTGAGTTTGGAGCCAGGGACTTGGATTTTGCGCGTGACACGTTGTCTGGTTGTGGTGAGCACTTGTGCCAAGTTATTTGAAAATCCGTCCACGAATGTCAGAGTTATTTACCGGACACGCTGGTACGGACGGACAGACCGAAGGACGGTGCGACTTCTATATGCCACCCTTCGGAGGCATAAAAACCTGTTTTGTCCATATCCAATACGAATAAGGCTAATACATTTATTCATAATTATGTAAATATTTTTTACATATATTTTTTTAAACCCTTATAATCCATTTGCTTAATACCTCAAACAAGCAGGAACACACAAGGTAAATATACTGAAAGAAAAAAGAAATGCAGGGTGCGTATTTCCACTATATATTGCATATACTGCACACTTATTTCCATATATATTCCAAGGAAATCCCAAGATGTTTTGTAAAAAAAAAAAGTGCAGTTAGTTAGAAAAGGACACAACTGTGATGTTGTAGACATTTTAATCACAGTACACGTTGTAACAAGAAATTTATAAATGCTGAAGTTCCTCTTTGAAGAATTGAGCCAGTTCAGTCCTGTATTTAATGTTAAGTGATTGCAACATTTAAAGCCTAAGTTTGCTCACCTGCTTGAGCCAAATGGGCATTCTGATGATAATGAAACTTTAAAGGGGTAACCATTGGTGTGTTCAGTGCTGTTTAAACCTTTCTAAAAGGACAGGCTTAATGTCGCCCTGTACCAATCGATTAGCAGTAGCATATTAAACATACAATATATAGCGGAAATACCCACCCTGCGTTTCTTTTTCCTTTCAGTATAGTCAAGCTTCAAGTCATTGAATAGTGTGAGGCTTTTTAATGTCAAATAAAAGTATATGTGTGGTTCCAGTTTTATGACCGACCCTGTTTTTAAGGGCTGACCCTAAACATTTTATGGCATTTTTTTTTTCTTCTTTTTTTACTTTTTACAAATCAAATTATGTTCAGGCGTGTAACTGCCTATACGCAGATACGCAGCTGCGTAGTGAAAATCTGAGATGCAAAACCTTTTTTTACCATATTTTATACATTATTTGAATATAGCTGACATATGGAGCTTGATGGCATGACACCAATTTACTCTTCTGTAGTAAAAATATCAAAATCTGTAAGAAAGTCCGTGTATTTTTGGTTCGTCATTTTGCCACCAAAATACGCCATAACGCACAATTTGGCGTCTTTATGTTTAAAAAAATCCAGGTAGCATGCCCCCCGACCCCAATAGCATGTTCAAACCCAATCTTGCATAATGGGAAAAAAACCTCCAGGTACACGCCTGATGTTTACTATCTGTTCTGTACCTGATATTAACAAATATATTTAAGTTAATTTATTAGGTTTCATTTGTGTTGACATACCTTAAATCACCATTCATTCATTCATTCATAATTAAAATAATGACGGAAAACGTAAAATTAAGACCAATAATTAAAACCACGTAAGATGCACCCACATTCAGTTGTATACCGCTTCACTCTGGTTCTTCTAATCAGATATGCAGTGAATTTAAAACGTGAATTTGTTAATTATTTCAAAACTGTGCAGTATAAGACAACCTTATTAATTTCTACATATTTACTTCTCATTTCAGGTCAATAACTTCCTCTCCAGATGCAGCCTGTAGAAACCTTTACAAATCTGAACAATAAGCACTAAGAAGTCGATGATGATTTAAAAAGGAGAGTGGAAAAAAGACAATAGAGTTGTGACAGTCATTTTGATGGAGGAGAAATTGACACGATGTCTACGTCTTAATGATGAGACACCGGATAAAACGATAAAAGAGATGCATATAATTCACCTGGGATATTAACGAGACGTAAACCTGCCATAACCAGCACTGCTTCACAGCAGATACCATAAATATGTGCGAGGTTTTAAAACAAGAAAGATAATACCGCATGGTGGCTCTATCAAACCGTTGGTCACATATAACTGAAGTGCAACAATATTCATTTTGACCTAGCTCTCCACAGTAGAGTACTGATTAAGAGTTGAGATTTTATCAAGGATTTTAAAAAATTACAAAGAAGGAGTTTATACATGTATGGAAAATAATCCAGATTTTGTCATTGATGTTAAGTGGGAAAGATAAAATAAGAAAATCGTATAGTTTGAATTGTAATGGAGTACTTGTATTAGTAAGGATTAGCGACGAGTAAATAGTGTATTATTATTCTACTGGATAAGGACATTATCAGCCGTTTGTGCCAGAGGGTTTAAATATGTCTAAATGTGTTGATCAATTTACATCTGCTAACCCTCCATTGTTGTGGGATAATAAAAACTTGAGCAGCGGTAAAAGAAAAATGAAAATTGGAAAGGTTATGTCCATATTTGTAAATAAATCCAGTGTGTTGGTCATTCATTAACGGCACAATGCGGACACTGGAGAGATAACAGTGATTATATCAGAATTTGTTGGATTGTGTTTTAACTGTGATCTATTTTAATAATTTTAATACAACATTTTGATGTTTTTAAATGCACTGTTTTTATTTGACAAAAGCACCAATATACAAAATCAAGCTGAACATTCAATTTTATGAAGTAAATTTACCAGTTTCTTCAGGTGCATTTTGTGTGTAGCTGTATTTAAAAAATGAAAAACTTTGCTCGATATCAGTTTTAAGTAAGTTTAACCCAGAGGCCAACCATAATCTTGACAGTGTTCTGTTAGTCAACTAGAGGCCAACCATAACCTTGGCAGTGTTCTTTTAGTCAACCAGAGGCCAACCATAACATTGGCAGTGTACATGTTACTCAACCATAACCTCTGCAGTGTACTCTACTCAGCCAGGGGTCAACCATAACATTGATCAGGGCTGTCATAGTTACCGCTCCATAACAACCAGGAGATATGAGGTTACTCAGGCTTCCACGGATGCGGCGTTTTTTGCGTCTGCTGTTCTTAGTGGTCTTGTTTCTGTTTGTGTCGTTAAACATGCACATCTTAGTCAGCTTCCAACCCAACCTCTCGGATCATGGATATCAACATCCCGATATTGATAACCATGTTATCAACGACAAACCGCACGTGCAATTCGGAGATTATGACAAGGGCCTGTTGAAAAACATCACGGGCCCGTCTATATTCATTATTAAACCAGAGACTTTCAACTTGAATAATACCAAAGTTTGGACAACTGTTGATTCTGAAAATATAACACAAATTAAGGAAGAAATAGCTCAAATAAACCGTGATCAGTATATACACAACTTGAATCGGTACGGTTTACGTTTAACTGAGGAAAGTGTTGTGATAGTTATACAAGTGCATGATAGAGGCGAATATTTGAAAATTCTTTTAGATTC
>JAWPHD010014504.1:0-60830 GCA_037043455.1 Cyrtodaria siliqua
CACCTTCATTTATTATTTGATCATTACCAAACTTGCATAGATAATACCAATATAGCTTGGACAAGTTTGAAAATCAGCTAAATTGGGGGTCAGTAACACCAGAGTTATGGACCTGCTTTTTCTGAAAAAATGCCATTTTCTGCTTTGTGAACACACTAGCACCTTCATTTATTATTTGATCTTTACCAAACTTGCATAGATTGTTAATATCAATGAAAGCTCAAACAAGTTCGAAAACCAGCTAAATCTGATCAGTAACACCGGAGTTATGGCTCTTGTTTTTTCTGAAAAATTCTATTTTCTGCCTTGTGAACACTCTAGATCCTTCAATATTAATCGGATCTTTACGAAACTTTGCCAGTGTCTTATATCAATGAAAGCTCAGACAAGTTCGAAAACGACCAGATCAGAATAATATGGCCCTTGTTTTGCTGAAAATGCTATATTAAGCCTTGTGATCACTCTAGCACCTTCATTATATTTGATATTTATTGCACAGATTGTTAAATCAATGAAAGCTCAGACAAGTTTGAAAACCAGCTATATCGGACCATTAACAGCAGAGTTATTGCCCTTGATTTAGTTAAAATGCTATATTTTGCCTCGTTAAGTCGATAGGGCCTTCATCTTTCATCCGATCTTTACCAACTTTACCAGATTGTTTTATATAAATGAAAGCTCAGGCAATTTCGAAGCCCAGCCAGATCGGACCAGTACAGCGGAGTTGTGGTCCTTGATTTAGTTAAAAATTCTATATTTTGTCTCGTTAAGATGATAGGGCCTTCAGTTTTCGTGCAACCTTTTTGAAACTTTACCAGATTGTTTAATATCAACGAAAGCTCGGGCAATTTCGAAAACCAGGACAGATTGAACCAGTAACAGTGAGTTATGGCCCTTGATTTAGTTAAAAATGCTATATTTGCCTCGTTAATTCGATAGGGCCCTTTATCTTTCATCCAATCTTTACGAAACTTTACCCGATTGTTTATATCAATGAAAGCTCAGAGAAGTTCGAAAACCAGTCAGATCGGACCAGTAAAATGGAGTTATGGCCCTTGATTTAGGTAAAAATGCTATATTTTGCCTCATTAAGATGATAGGGCCTTCATTTTTCATGCGGTCTTTATGAAACTTTACCAGATTGTTAATATCAATGACAGCTCGGACAAGTTCAAAAACCAGCCAGATCGGACCAGTAACAGTGAAGTTATGGCCCTTGATTTAGTTAAAAATCCCATATTTTGCCTCAAGACGATAGGGCCTTCATCTTTCATCCGATTTTTATGAAACTTTACCAGACTGTTAATATCAATGAAAGCTCTGACAAGTTTGAAAAACATCGAGATTGGATCATTTACGTCGGAGTCATGGCCCTTGATTTTCTGAAATATGCTATATCTTGGCCTCATTAAGATGAAAGGGCCTTCATTTGGCCGGATTTCATTGAAACTTTGCAGGGATGATCAGTACCAAGCCTAGTTGTACATAGTCACCTTGTTCCAGTCGAATGATTTTGGCTCCTGAACCCCTGCCCAGATTAAACAAAACTTTTTATGGATGATCAATTCCATGTCTAGTTGTGCAAATCATCGCCGCGTTCCGGTTAAATGATTTTTGGTGGAGTTATGGCCTTTTAAAGGTTTTAATACACAAACTTTGTTCCGACTAGTTCTCCTGAACCCCTGGCCGAATTTAAACAAAACTTTTTAGGGTTGATCGGTTCCATGTCTAGTCGTGCAAATCATTGCCGTATTCCGGTTGAATGATTTTTGGCAGAATTATGGCCCTTTAAAGGTTTTAATACACAAACTTTGTCTGATGTACTTCTCCTGAACCCCTTGCCAGATTTCAATGAAACTTTGCAGGGATGATCAGCACCAAGCCTAGTTGTGCATGTCAGTGTCGCGTTCCGGTTTACAGATATTTGGCAGAGTTATGGCCCTTTAAAGGATTATGATACCACAAATGTTTTGGCAGAGTTATGGCCCTTTAAAGGATTATGATACCACAAATTTTTTGGCAGAGTTATGGCCCTTTAAAGGATTATGATACCACAAATTTTTTCCGGGCTAGTTCTCCTGAACCCCTGGCTGGATATAGACAAAACTTTACAAGGATGATCAGTATCAAGCCTAGTTGTGCATATCATCGCCATATTTCGGTTGAATGATTTTTGGCAGAGTTATGGCCCTTTAAATATTTTAATACACAAACATTGTCGAGATAAGTCTCTTTTGAACTCTTTGCCAGATTTCAGGGAATCTCGACAGGGATGATCAGTACTAAGCCTAGTTGCACCTGCCATTGCCATGTTCTGGTTGAATGAATTTTGGCAGAGCTATGAGCCCTTAAAGGTTTTAATACACTAACTTTGTCTAGACTAGTTCTCCTGAACCTCTGGCTGGATTTCAACGAAACTTTGCAGGGATGATCAGTACCAAGCCTAGTTGCATAAAAATTATATCATCACCATGTTCCGGTTGTTTGATTTTTGAAAGACTTATGGCCCCTTATACATCAACTTTATCTTGAGCCAGTAGAGCATCCACAGGCCCTCTTGGGCCTCTTGTTTTTTATTTGGCAGTGACTGTGATAAAGCAAACACAAGCAGAATACCAGCTGGGTGTTTATTGTATGTAACATTATCCAACATCATGTCATGAAGAAAAAAAATATATTGGTGTCTATGTCAAACTAGTAAATCATGCAGAAAATGTGGATAATCTGCATTATATATGAAGAATACCATGTCAGTTCCTTTCACTATCAAGTTTATTATGCTTCGCACAAACTCCTTTGTTTTCCAAGAGTGGTGGGGGGGGGGGGGGGGGGGGGGGGGGGGGGGGGGGGGGGGGGGGGGGGGGGGGGGGGGGGGCATATATGGCTCATCCATGATAAGTGCTTCGCACAAACTCCTTTGTTTTCCAAGAGTGGTGGTGGTGGTGGTGGTGGGGGGTGGGGGGGGTGGGGGGGGGGGGGGGGGGGGATAACAGGATAACAACAAATTGAATAATTTGCTGATAACAGTTAACAGTAAATTAAAAAACACTGAAAACAGTTAACAATACATCTAATAACAGATAACAGTTAAAAAAAAAATACATTGTTCCCTTTAAACATAATGATGATTTGATTGGTTAAACACCAGTTTGGAGCAATTTTTGCATTTCATACAATGACAATTACTTTTGTATTGCTGTAAGTTGGGGAGGATGTAATTTTTTAGTAGTTTTTCGATTACCTACTCTAGTTACTGTATAGATGTTGCTAGTTTGGGTGCAACCTTCATCCAATAATCATTTTGAGATCACCTTTTACATTTTAAGAGATTTTTTTTTTTTTTTTTTTTTTTTTTTTAATAAACATTATGCATAATAATTGTTTTCTAATTATTTTCAGTCACCCAAACCTCAGGGCTGTATGTATTAAGTGAAGTCAGGATCCGTCTGAGCTCAAGAACAGAGACTCTTATTGGAGTAGGCATTTTTGGCCTGTTTTTAGCCTTGTTTTGATCCTATGCGTCAAAGGTACTACAATGTTCATACTATGACAGAGTTATTTAAATACTATAGATTTTAGTCTAGTTTTAGATTTCCTGAAGGAAGTCAGACTATATAAATCATTTTACTACCATTTCATCCCTTACTTATAAATAGTTTTATCTTTACATATTTACATTAGTTTAATTAATACATTTTTAATTAATCCTTCTTCATCATATTTCTTTATTTTCTTTATTTTTCATCAATTTTTGCGCACAATATGACCTATTGATGTGTCTGTAAAACACCATTCATTCAAATTTACATTAAAGGAGTAATAGAAAAACAGGCAAAAGGAAAACAGATTATTTAAACTGAATTCTAAGGCCAAAATATATTTATGTGTGCATTTACTCTCTTAAAATCAAAAGTATGTATAGATTTTTGTTTGCTTGCTGTAAATCAAGGGCGTAGCGCCCTATACGCACAATACGCACGTGCGTAATACAAACGCCAGAAAGGTGCCTCAGAATGCTCCAGAATGCTCCAGAATGCACAATTTCCTTCCTTATTTTATTTTTTTTCCCGGACCCCCACCAACGGGAGGGGTACCCCCTCCAACACCCTCCCCCAAACGTATTCTTTCGGTGTGCGTATACATTTTGAAAACCTTGCTACGCCTATGTAAATCAAGCATTTTTTATATCGATTCATATTGATGAGTCGATCAACATGCAGCAAGTTAAGCAATAATATGTGATCTATTTAAATGATTTAACAAAACCTGGCGGTCATACAGATTGATTTAGTATGTACACAATTTCGGTGATGTGTCAAATGTCAAAGCACCCAGGTGAGCACTATTTTCCATGACAGTATCTAAAAGTTCAAAACATGAATTTTTTACTCTTTTTTTTTGTTTTTTTTTAAAAATGCTAAATCGAAGAAAAAAAACAGACTATGTTAGGCCATAAAAAATTAATTACCTGGTTCTCAGGCCCGCCCGCATGTCTTTTTTTGGTGCCGCATTGCCGATTTTATCTCAAAAGTAATAAAATAAAAATTGGAAATGCGCTACCGAAATTTCGAAAAAAAAGTTCCGCATCCAAGTTCGTTCCGGTTTTTACATGCAACTACCTCAGGGGAATCCCCTTGTGGGTAGACTGGTGCGCGGCGGACTATCTGCCGCTCTGCTCGCTAGCTTGTGAGTGTTGCAGTCGTACGGGTACCAATGTAGGAGTCAGACGCTTGAGACGCTTGGAACTAGTAGGTGCTACAGAACAGGCGATTTATTCGAAGGGGTATAAAAACCACTCACGAACCCCCATACCTCCGAACCCCGAACCCTTTACGGAAATTAAAAATATATATAACTGACAATAAACAAACCATGCTGTTATAATTTTAACTGGTATGCATGTATTTAATGTATATATATACATGATTAGTATTTGATTGCCTTAATTAAAGTGTTTGTGACAAAATTGCTATTTTATTCCTCGCTAAGGGTATAAAACCCACTTCCATTCCGTACCGAACCCTAAATCACCGAACCCCTAGTTTTCGAACGATACGAGGGTTCAGCGTGTTATTTCTGTAAAGTATATCATTCATAAGCTAATAAACCTCATTATAAATGTAATTTCCAGTCTTAGTTTCTTTTATTAATGGAGATACAGCCATTTGGTTACGTTTTTTTTACCGATACCGAACCCTAATCTAAAAATAATTACGGTGTCGTTCGAATAAAAGTGATATGAAAATCACATATTTCAATTGTTTTATTAACGAAGCAACACATTGCTTTTATCTATGCTTATCATCTCGGAGAACACAAACTAACTAAATCAGTCACTGATTGGGAATCATTGATTGGTGAGCTAAAATCACACCTTCTCATATCATAAAGCCGTGACACAAACAAACAGGTATATATTATTACTTGACTACACTAATTGGTGAACTAAAATCAGTCACAGGATAAAGCTGTGCAACACCTGACGGCGAAAGGTGCAAGCCGTCTCTGGCCAACAGTGATGTGTCATGCCAATAATGCATGTTGTCAACGTAATGAACCGTGTCCAGTCGAGATGCGACTAACCCTAAACAACGTTTGACATCTGTTTCCCGCCTATTACACATATACAACTGTGCTTCTGTGTAGCCCCTGGCAATATCCCAGAAACAACAACGTCCATCTGTGGAAGCTTTTTTGTATCCATTCAGACAAACTCTGAAGCTTCCGAAGGACAGCCGCCGCGGAATCGGCCATCAAATTGTTAGTCCACGCATTCAATAAAACAATTGAAATATGTAATTTTCATTACACGTGTTATTCGAACGACACCGTAATTATTTTTAGATTAGGGTTCGGTATCGGTAATAAAAAAACTTAAACAAATGGCTGTATCTCCATTAATAAAAGAAACAAAGACTGGAAATTACATTTATAATGAGGTTTATTAGCTTATGAATGCTAAACTTTACAAAAAAAACACGTTGAACCCTCGTATCGTTGAAAAACTAGGGGTTCGGTGATTTAGTGTTCGGTACGGAATGGAAGTGGGTTTTATACCCTTAGCGAGGAATAAAATAGCAATTTTGTCACAAATACTTTAATTAAGGCAATCAAATACTAACCATGTATATATATACATTAAATACATGCATACCAGTTAAAATTATAACAGCATGATTTGTTTATTGTCAGTTATACATATATTTAAGTTCCGTAAAGGGTTCGGGGTTCGGAGGTGGGTTCGGGAGTAGTTTTTATACCCCTTCGACTTATTCAAGCGTCTAATCGACAAAGTCTCACAACAACATGCAATAAAGGCGGTGTCATCGAGTCGATTGAAGTTCATGCGTGATCTAATAAAAATATACGGACTTATTGTGATTGAAAGAAGCATTTAAAGTCGGGAAGAAATGATAAGGTAATGATCGACAATAGAGATGAGCTGATCCAACTGGTTATTGCACATGTATTTCGAGATATTTTGCATCAATACATGTATTGGAATTAAAAGTTTGGATAAACTAAAAAAATCGCCCGCGTGTCTGTTGACCTATGTAAAATTGTAAAAAAAAATGCGCCCGGCCGCATCTCTTCTCAGAAAAAGTGGCCTGAGAACCAGGTAATTAATTTTGTGTGGCCTTATGCAGTGTTTTAGTGAAAACTATGGAATTGAGTAAAACCATGAAAAGGGCCTGAAAATCGGTATCAATACAATCTAATGGGTAATTTTGTTCATCTGTTTGTCAAATTATTACTGTCAATGGAAGGTCAGGCTTTCATTATAAATTCCAGTAGTCCTATTGCCATGATGTCTAGATGTACCTAATAAACAAAGATGTATTGTTTTAATGTGCATGCCGATTAGATAAAAAGTTTGCTAACATTAAATTCCACTTGGTAAGATATCCTTTTCCAGATTAAAAGTGCCTTCTAAGGACATGAATTACTGGATAAACACAAACTGTGCTGAATTTCAATGCAAGTTAACACACATAAAACATGTCTAATGGGTCAAAATTTGAATTTGAGGGACCAAACTAAGTGACCTAACTGCAAAACTTGAATATAAAATATGAATAAAGTGCATACCTGAGAAACAAAACTAAATGCAAAAACTTAACATTGACGTAGTTGCTAACGTAACAGTCTAAACAAGTCTCTGTCTTTCTTCGAAAAGGCAAGACAAAAACAGGAAAGTTTCAGCATAAACAGAGAAACAGAGCTAAATGCTTATTATTGATGCAGTTGCCAACAGAACAGTAACAAGTCTCTGTTTTTCTTCGAAAGGGCAAGACAAAAACAGGACATTTTTAGCATACAAAAACTTAAATTTACATCATCATTCACAAGATTCTTCAAAAACAAGATATCAAAGAGACCCTGAAGAGGCTCTACCTGCTTACATGGCTCTTATTCTGTCCATCAGATGCAAATAATCAAGTATCATTTATAAAGCTTCCCTCTTTCATCTAAAATCTATTATAACTGTATACTGAAAGAGGCTATTTGCTCCAACTGTTATGTTCTGGTCTCTATGAATTCAGACAGAAAATAGATAGAAAGGATGTCTTGGTTTCATTGTTAAAATGGAATGCATGTCCAGATGTGGTTAATTAATACACAATCCATGGACAGCAACCAGGAAAACTTCCTTAGGCACATCCAGCTGGATAAAAAGTTGAGATGCTGGACAAATAATGTACTGACATAAGTCAACCTTCACAAACAATGCAATTCTTCATAAACTGTCATATCCAGTGGGGTGCCTGCAGCAGTTTAATAATCCTATCATAAAGTAATCAAATTAATTGGAGAATAACCGTCTTAAAGTTCTCCGTCTTAAAGTTCTCCGGCCATGTTTTGTTTCATGGACATGTTATGTTTATTTAAATCGAAATCAATACACAACAATAGATATTTACACTTCACACATTTCAGCAATATCTGTGAAAAGCCAGAATAAGATTTTATATGATGACCTAGAAAACTTTGAAAGGTAAATTAATCCACAGGTAAATGTATTTATCAATTTGGCAATAGTTGGGCAGCCATACAATTCAGATTTACCTCATTTCCCCGTGCAGACACACAGTGGTAAAAGTAGTATCTACATCATGCAAATAATATTTATTTTTACATACAACTTAGTAGAGGTTTTACATATATGTTTCTCTCCAGGACTATCAAGAAATGTTCACGATGTTTAACCCTTTCGCTGCCGATGGCCACTGTTTTGTGCTATTCATATGACACTGTTTTCGTAACAACGACATCGGGAATTCCCCCCGATTTCAAAACGAGGTTCTTTGTTTGCAAGAAACTAATTTTAATCAAAGGAATTTCGGCATATGTGTATGTAAAGACGTAAATAAAAGGACAAATTGTATAGGGATTTCCTCAAAAAAGGGACCAACGTTTGCAGGAGCGCAAGTTCTGCAAATGATTTGCTACGACAGCGATGGTGAAGGTGGCGATTATGAAACAGATTCTGACGAAGAAATGAGTGATATTTTCTTTTGATATTTTACATATATTTACCTAATTAAACTGATATGAATGATAAAATTATGATATTTTGAATTTTTTAATTATATAATTAAATTATATAATGCTTTGTAGTAGAATATTTTTTTTGATAAATTATTGAAGTTAATGTATATATATCTATGTCCTGTTCAAATTTGAAGTTGATATGTCTTTAAATAACGCAGTTATGGCCATTTTCCCAATTACACCCAATTATCAGGAATCTCTGTAAAAATATTTGGCACTGGGGAGTACATTTGCCTATTACTTTGGCAGTGAAAGGGTTAAGAGTTAAATTGTTAATTGATAATACTATACAAAGGGTGGCCATTCAACTGAGAGCCACTGCCAACAATGGCTATGAAGCAGTATCAGCAATTTAGGACATTCTAAACATTTTTTAACTAGTTGAGTTATTAAAGAAAACTTAGAGGCCAAAAGTTCTGCTGGTTACTTTGGAAATAAAAGAAGGATGATGTTTTTATTACAATGTATTAAGTAACAAATAACATTGTTACAACATATTAAGATGTTATTAATTAAAGTGATTTCATAATGGCACAGTTATTACCTTGGACAATATGCAAACACTTAATTCATGACAATTTTATTATTTAACTTCTACTTCAGTGATATTTTATTTTAATATTTTAATTACATTTATAGTGTGGTTAGTGAAAGTGAATGTCATCATATTGGAGAGTTTTTTCATATTGGCCGACTTCTGATTCATATTGGCTAAGCTTGCATCATATCAGCTGCAAACACAGCAAACACATAGTTCAGTTAATTAAAAGTATGATGTTATTCATTAAGTGGTTTCATACTGACCCAGTAATTGGTCCGCGGACAGTAGTTAGAATGACTGACAGTAAATTAGCAGGTCGTGTGGTGGAGTCATGAGAGAGGCAATCAGGTTTATTCTGTAAACTATAATCCTAACTAATTTGAGCAAAAAACAAAGAAAGATAAAAAGCACACACACTTCACACATGAATTGTCATAATTTCTAAGATTTTTAAGGGAGGCCGCAACTTTTGAAAAACAGCTGATAATCATAAAACTAAAATTCTCTCCAAAGGTGATGAATATGCATTTTTGATATTAAGCCATGAGAAACAATTTTTTAATGTGAAAAAATATCTAAGTAAAAAATTGCTGAATTGAAAACCATTGATGCAGAACCACATAATAATCATCATATGTGAACTGTATGTTAAGTGTAAAACAAGAAACGTGGAAATTCCACGAAAACCACATTTTCCATTTGAAATGCTATTACAGTAAATGAAGTAACAAAAGCTATTTGTCTAAAAAAAACAACAGCAAATTACATAAATGAAGTTGTTGTAGTTCTAGTATTAAAGTGATATAAACAGCGTATAATATAGAATAAACAGAATGACGTGAATCACAAACATAAATGCAAACACAGTAAATGAGGACTGTACAGAAAGGAAAGATTTGTTAGTAAGGCAAATATAAGCTACATACACAGCAAGTTTCATTGCAATATCTCATTCCTAACTTAAGTAAATGAGCGGAAATCATTTTTCTAATTTTAGTAACAATGACCTTGACCATGACCCCAAATGCAATCCAAAACTTCCTTTTGATATAAGCTACCTACACAGCAAGTTTCATTCTAATATCTCATTCCCAACTAAAGTTATTGAGCGGAACTGTTTTTCTATGTTTCATAACAATGACATTGACCTTGACCCCAGTGACCCCAAATGCAATCCCAAACTTCTTTTTCATATAAGTTACCTACACAGCAAGTTTCATTCTAATATCACATTCCTTACTTAAGTTATTGAGTGGAAACCATTTCTCTATTTTTAGTAACAGTAATCTTGACCTTGACCCCAGTGACCCCAAATGCAACCCCAAGCTTCCTTTCCATATAAGTACCTACACAGCAAGTTTGTTCCAATATCTCATTCCCAACTAAAGTTATTGAGCGGAAACCATTTTTCTATTTTTTTTAAGCTACCTACCCTGCAAGTTTATTGAGCAGAAAAAAAAAGAGTCTGACGCGCACGCACGCCCGAAAAATGCAAGTAATAAAATTGTATTAAGGGACAATATTCTACGTCAAACATAGGATCATATTTCTGTAATAAATTAGGCAATCAACAATGGGTGATGTAGAGGGACATAAATTACCATGGCACCATCAGTTGTTATGTGTATATGAAGTTTGGGAACAACCCATCCAAAACTGTTTGAGAAATGCAAGTAATAAAAATGTGTTACAGATCTATGCGATGGGACAAAAATGTATTACAGGAAGTGCGGGACAAAATGTGTTGAAAGGAGCCTTTTCACATGAATCCCTCCCCGCCCCACTCACCCTACACCCCATCCCCTGTAACACAAAAGAAATTGTATATGTTTGGAATACATAGTACACTTTCACATCTAAGCTAATAAATAGGCAATAAAGAAGAAATTAATAAGCTCTGAATAAGCAATAAGCTGCTGAGAATATTGGGAGTTCTAAAGAATAAAGGCTTGTACATCATGCAGCTATTGCTCGTATTGTTCATCGATTAATAAGTGCTTGTCTTAATGGAGTACTATGGAACAAAGAGCTCATGAACCTTCTGCAAGTAAAAACACATGCAACAAAAATTAAAACAAGAGGTCAATGACCTTGAAGCTCTAATGATTGATTTTGATTTCAGGAAGTAGGCGCTACAGACTTGTTTTTTGAAAAATTATTTTTAGCCGTGGCGGCCATCTTGAATTTCCGGCCGACCTGAAATTTTGCTAGGATCAATTAGACATCAAGAGCAACATTCTTGTGAAGTTTTATGAAAATCCGCCAAGTAGTTTCAAAGGAGTAGTCGCTACAAGTTTTTACTATATAACTCTATGTAAACAAAGATGGCCGCTGGCAGCCATGTTTAACGTTGAATCAAAACAATTTTTGACAAGGACTAACATCATGTCATGCTGATCATTTTACAAAAAGTCCCATATCAATATCACTTATAGTTTTCAAGAAGTAGTCGCTACAAACTTGTTTTTGGAAAATCTATTTTTAGCCATGGCAGCCATCTTGAATTTCCGGCCGACCTGAAATTTTGCTAGGATCAATAAGACATCAAGAGCAACATTCCTGTGAAGTTTCATGAAAATCCGTCAAGTAGTTTCAGAGGAGTAGTCGCTACAAGTTTTCATCATATAACTCTATGTAAACAAAGATGGCCACTGGCAGCCATGTTTAACGTCGAATCAAAATAATGTTTGACTCTGATAAGCATCATGTCATGCTGATCATTTTACAAAAAGTCCCATATCAATATCACTTATAGTTTTCAAGACGTAGTCGCTACAAACTTCTTTTTTAAAAATCTATTTTTAGCTGTGGCGGCCATCTGGAATTTCTGGCCGACCTGAAATTTTGCTAGGATCAATTAGACATTAAGAGCAACATTCCTGTAAAGTTTCATGAAAATCCGCCAAGTAGTTTCAAAGGAGTAGTCGCTACAAGTTTTTACTATATAACTCTATGTAAACAAAGATGGCCACTGGCAGCCATGTTTAACGTTGAATCAAAACAATTTTTGACAAGGACCAACATCATATCATGCTGATCATTTCAGAAAAAGTCCCATATCAATATCACTAATAGTTTTCAAGAAGTAGTCGCTACAAACTTGTACTTTGAAAATTTAATTTTAGCTGTGGCGGCCATCTTGAATTTCCGGCCGACCTGATATTTTGCTAGGATCAATTAGACATCAAGAGCAACATTCCTGTGAAGTTTCATGAAAATCCGTCGAGTAGTTTCAGGAGGAGTAGTCGCTACAAGTTTTCATTATATAACTATGTAAACAAAGATGGCCGCTGGCAGCCATGTTTAACGTCGAATCAAAACGATTTTCGACAAGGACCAACATCATGTCATGCTGATCATTTTAGAAAAAGTCCCATATCAATATCACTTATAGTTTTCAAGAAGTAGTCGCTACAAACTTGTTTTTTAAAAACCTATTTTTAGATCTGGCGGCCATCTTGGATTTCACATCAACATGAATTTTTGCTAGGATCAACTAGACTTCATGGGCAACATTTCTGTAAAGTTTCATGAAAATCCATTCAGTAGTTTCAGAGGAGTAGTCGCTACAAAAAAAGGTTTACGGACAGATGGACAGACAGACGGACGGACAGACGGACGACGCACCACGGCATTAACTCTGCTAATTTTCTGATCAGTCGAGCTAACTAGAAAATGTCATAACATGGTCCCGCTTTAATGTCATTAAGCGATAGGAAAGATTATATTAGCAGGATTTCGTAACAGATTTTTCGACAATAAAACAAGTTTAAAAACACTTTTTTACCGAAAACATGCGACAACCTCTTTAAAATTACCAATTAAATGTTTTAGTTTTATAATATGCAAACTTTTTAAGCCGAAATTAAGGTTTTATTTCATACCCCAGTCAACCCCGTTTTCCCTTCTTGGAGAAGGGGTTGGGTGGGGTATGAAAGTTAATACTCAGACCAGGTAATGTGTCCATGCAACATGGATGCTCTGCTTGTCATTTGGATAGCAACATTGCAGATTCACTGAAGAAGCCTATTTAGTTTTTTCGATTTTACTAATAGCAAGCATTTCTAATTCGGTGATATATGCGGAAAGTCAGGTGACCTAAAAATGGATGTGATGAATAACCTCGACCAGTTCAACAAGTGCGATCGCCAAATGGGGCTTTTTCCATTCTTTTGTTAAGAATTTCACAGGTGCTTTTGAATGACGTAAGTTACTGATATCTCAATTTCTTTTTTGACTTTTCTTTTTTGACTTAAAAGAAAAGAAAAGTGCTCAAACCCTAAAAGGGATATTGTAAGTAAAACATCTCAAAGTTTGCAGTGAGCCCAAAATTCGTTATGTTGATCAAAATTAATGTGGCTAAAAAGATTATTTTAGTCTCACTTTATAAACAAGAGCCTAGAAAGCATTTGTGCATGATTGGTTTACAGTGACCTTGACCATTGATCTATTAACCCAAACATCTATAGAGGTTTTTGTTTTATATATATAGAGAGAGAGAGAGAGAGCAGAGACAAAACATATAGAGGTCAGAGACGAACCGCTGATATACATATAGAGCACAGAGATGAACCACTGATATGTATACATATAGAGTACATAGATGAACCACTGATATACATAAAAATGATATAATCCGAGACTTCTCTGATCTTACCAGCCCTTTCTATGTTGATGTTTCATCTAGCTGTGCAAGGTCAGAGGAATTCCTATAGTAAAAACAAGGGGGTATCCTCTCCCACGTGGGAGAGGCCCTTTCCTCTTGGTTTTAGTCGAGATATCTAAGTATATTATAAGTATACATATGCATTGAAATTAAATTTCAAGCATAAATAAAAACGATTATCTGTATATTTATTTACCTCTTTGAACTAAAATGTTTGTTATATTTATCTATTAAAGTTCTAACGATCAACCCTTTTAAGACGAAGTTAAACACTATTAAATTTCCAATATTGGCTTCAAAAAACATTTTTGGGGAACTTATGATAATCATTAAATGTGCTGTTTTACCATTGCAACTTGGTATATTAAACATTAAAGTATTCGACTCGACGCCGCAGACACCGTTGGAAGTACATGACTGTTTCTTTTGTAATTCCCTCGTTTTTACAATAGGAATTCCTCTGACCTTACACAGCCAGATGAAATATCAAAATCGTAAAAAAGGGCTGGTAAGGTCAGAGAAGGCTCGGATTAATACATATAAAGCAAAGAGACGAACCACTGATATACATAGAGAGCACAGAGATGAAGCACTGATATATATATATAGAGCACCAAGACGAACCACTTATATACATATAGACCACAGAGACGAACCACTGATATACATATATAGCTCAGAAACGAACCACTGATATACATATAGAGCACAGAGACAAAGCACTGATATACATACAGAGCTCAGAGATGAACCATTGATATACATATAGAGCACCGAGATGAACCACTGATATACATATTGAGCACAGAGACAAACCACTGATATACATATAGAACAAAGAGACAAACCACTGATATACATATAAAGCTCAGAGACGAACCACTGATATACATATAGAGCACCGAGATGAACCAGTGATATACATACAGAGCTCAGAGACGAACCACTGATGTATATATAGAGCACCGAGATGAACCAGTGATATACATATAGACCACAGAGACGAACCACTGATGTATATATAGAGCACAAAAATGAACCACTGATATACATATAGAGCACAGAGATGAACCACTGATATACATATAGAGCACAGAGATAAACCATTGATATACATATAGAGCACAGAGACAAACCATTGATATATATATAGAACACAGAGATGAACCAAGAACACAGAGATGAACCACTGATATATATATAGAACACAGAGATGAACCACTGATATACATACAGAGCACAGAGATGAACCACTGATATACATATAGAGCACAGAGATGAACCACTGATATACATATAGAGCACAGAGATAAACCACTGATATACATATAGAGCACAGAGATGAACCACTGATATACATATAGAGCACAGAGATAAACCATTGATATACATATAGAGGAAAGAGACGAACCACTGATATACATATACAGCACAGAGAAAAACCACTGATATACATATACAGCACAGAGACGAACCACTGATATACATTTAGAGCACAGAGATGAACCACTGATATACATGTAGAACACAGAGATGAACCACTGATATACATATAGAGCACAGAGATAAACCACTGATATACATATAGAGCACAGAGATGAACCACTGATATACATATAGAGCACAGAGACAAACCATTGATATATATATAGAACACAGAGATGAACCACTGATATATATATAGAACACAGAGATGAACCACTGATATACATACAGAGCACAGAGATGAACCACTGATATACACATAGAGCACAGAGATGAACCACTGATATACATATAGAGCACAGAGATGTCAACCACTTATAAACATATAGAGCACAGAGATGAACCACTGATATATAAATAGAACACAGAGACGAACCACTGATATATATAGAGCACAGAGATGAACCACTGATATACATACAGAGCACAGAGATGAACTATTGATATATATATAGAACACAGAGATGAACCACTGATATATATATAGAACATAGAGATGAACCACTGATATATATATAGAACACAGAGATGAACCACTGATATACATATAGAACACAGAGATGAACCACTGATATATATATAGAACACAGAGATGAACCACTGATATATATATAGAGCACGGAGATGAACCACTGATATACATACAGAGCACAGAGATGAACCATTGATATATATATAGAACACAGAGATTAACCACTGATATATATATAGAACACATAGATGGACCACTGAAATATATATAGAACACAGAGATGAACCTAGAACACAGAGATGACCCACTGATATATATATATATAGAACACAGACAAGCCACTCATAAACAAAATTACGAACTTATTACATTTTCAATTCAATTCAAGCCTTTCGACACAAATAAATTGGTGTAGATAAAAACTGACGACAGACAGACTATCCCGCCAACCGTAAAAGATTGATTTTAATGATCGAGTGAGAACTATAACACGCCTGGTAAACATTCGCTCCACAACCAAAAGGAGAACAATGAAAATTGAGCGAAAGCTACTTCCGAGAAGGAGCGAAAGCGCAGTTTTCATCAACAAATGTGAGTATGATCTACTTTTATTTATTTTAACAAGAACAACAGATTTGTTTTCAAAAATCGGGGAATGTGGTTCCGTGTCGGCATATTTATGCTTCATGTAAAATACAATTTCGCCTTTTAAAAGTGTAATTTATAGCGGCTAGCTAGAACTTTTCTCCTGTCGATAGTTGGTGCTGGTTTCTCCACGGATCACACTTTCAACTTGTTTTTGGAACCTATTTGCATTCAAGAAGTATCTCGATGGTGAATATCACTCGAATACTGCCCATAAATTGTTTATGCTCTAAATTTAGTGATTTATGGTCAATTTTCTCGAGGTAGGGGAGCGAACAAGCTGGGGGAAGAGCGAACGTGAAGGAGGTAGAGCGTACGCCTGTTTAATTCCACAAGCAACATACCTTGAGAATGTTGATTCGAACGTAATTGCATCTTGAACAGATGCTTTTTGAAGATTGTATTACCATTTCTTCACCCAAAACGCATTTAGCAGTGGATTAGGCACACCCGATTACCAGCAGCCGTAGGCACAGTTCAATTAAAATTAATTAAAAATTAGGCAATCTATTCCAAAACATCTAAATACCAAACGCCTGTTATCATAAATGGTGAATTATAAAAAGGGGACGTAACTCAGCACAACATACGATTGTTGTTAAAACGTGTCTTTCTCTGTACTGTACCGTCGGAATGAAGGTTCACACGAGCCTATATTCACATTTCCCTACGGTTGGTGGGTTTTCTTAAACGTTTATGGAAGGACCGAAGATGTATATAATTCTATATACAGTACTTCTTCATTAGTGTTTTCAAAATTACACCACTATACCAAAGGAGAAAAGACTTTAGCGTCCGATGTTTTTGGAACTGTTCCATACGCCTGCCATTTTTCAGAACTGTACTAGCTACCTGCCAATAAATAATGGAACTGTACCTTACTCCTGCCATTTTTCAATACCCGGTCGTGTTTAAAAACCCAAAATTATTTCAATAAAATGTCCTGTGGGCTAAAATTTGGACTGTTTATTCAGGAAAGATTATATTTAATGGCAGTATGTCTGAAATCTCTTAAACTTGATTATTTACCGAGTACCAGGTCTCTAACTTTCTACAATCACATTTTTTAGCTTAATTTCAACATTTAACCTACCGTAACTCGCATAATATAGGTTCAAATTTCACGGGAATCAGGTGACATACACAACATTCCTTCCAAATTAAAATGGCCGATTCACTTTTCTAATAGTATAAGGCTAAGAAGTCATAAAAATAGATTTATTTACCCTTTTGAAACTTGTTTTTTTTTTTACCGGGAACTGTGCCTACGGCTTCCAAACTGTGCCTACGGCTGCCGGTAATCGGGTGTGTTAGGTGTCACTGTATGTACTTGCGACACCAACTTACTTTGGAAATAAGCTCCTTTACATCGTTCAAAGTTAGGTTATTTATGTTTGATGATCTAATACTATTTATTATATTATATTATCTACAATTTATTATTTATCAATTTTGCAGTAATCCATATCTTATCACCAATTACTTTGATATATTTATAAAAAAAGTTTATTTAAAAAATCCACCACACTATTACATACTAAACCAGACCATTCGATTGGCAGATTAAGAAATATTGCCTGAATAAAAAATCTGATTGATGGTGAACAATTTTGTGAACATTTTCTGAAAAAATTATCATGAAGAACTATTGATGAGAAACTGATTATTTGGTATAACCTGAAACAAAGTTAGGATTTCCAGCGATAATTGAATGAGAAATGTGCTTATTTGATAATTCTACCCAATCTTAAAAAATATCTCAAAAAAAAAAATCTACATAATTATATTAGGAAAACAAAAATCAATATCAACTATGATCAATTTTGTTCAGGGACCTGAAATGAATATCAGAGACGTGCATGTGTCAGAAATTAGATCATCAAACATAAATATCATAACTCTGAACGATGTAAAAGAGCTCATTTTCAAAGCAAGTTGGTGTCGCAAGCACATCCATACAGTGACACCTAATCCACTGCTACATGAGTTTTGGGTGAATAAAAGGTAATAAAATCTACAAAAAGCATCTGTTCATGACGCAACTGAGTATGTTGCTTGTGGAATTAAACAGGCGTCTGCTCTACCTCCTTCACGTTCGCTAAACCCCCAGCTCGTTCGCTCCCCTACCTCGAGAAAATTGACCATAAATCACTCAGATTGAAACTTCAACATTCAAATTTAGAGCTTAAACAATTTATGGGCAGTATTCGAGCAATATTCACCATCGAAATACTTCTTGAATGCAAACAGATTCCAAAAACAAGTTGAAAGTGTGATCCGTGGAGAAACCTGCACCAACTATCGACAGGAGAAAAGTTCTACCCGCTATAATTTACACTTTTAAAAGGCGAAATTGTATTCTACATGAAGTATAAATATGCATACACGGAACCACATTCCCCGATTTTTGAAAAAAAATCTGCTGTTCTTGTTAAAATAAATAAAAGTAGATCATACTCAAGTTTTTAGATGAAAACCGCGCTTTCGCTCCTGCTCGGAAGTGGTTTCGCTCAATTTTCATTGTTCTCCTTTTGGTTGTGGAGCGAATGTTTACTAAGGCGTGTATAAGCCAAGCACTAATGAACACCATTACTAAGTTATCCTTCCTAATCGCAGAATTGGCGGCACTGCGCTCGCATTGGTCACTATCATTTCGATAATCTCGGCTTTGTTCTTCTAGTCTTATTGACAACAATAAATTCAGTCAACCGCTAGTTTGTCACCATTCAATCGTCAAAAAATGCTCGAAACTTATTGTATCATGCCTCAATGCAGTAACAATGGCCAACACATACTACCATCAAACAAAGAACGCCAGGAGGCCTGGATACATGCCATTAGGCGCGGAAAATCGAAGTATGAAAAGTAGTTACCGCCAAGCAAATACTGTTACGTTTGTAGAAAACACTTCACAGGCGACGGTTACGTGACTCTCTCATATCATGGTAATAAATTTGTACAAATCTGATTCGAATGGAAATTACAGACCATATTTATGTATTTGAAATACTAAATTCAGCCAAGGCCTTGTCATCGTTCTTGTGTGTTAAACATATTCCCGTGTAGAGAAACCGAAAGTAGATCGACTGTACAGTACACGTGTATTCGGTAACGTTACTGTAATGTAGAGCAGTTCAGATAATCAGCTGCTTGGTATATTAAATGTTGACTATTTCATGTTTGGATGCGGTACAAACATGTTATTCGACATGTACAAGATCTGTTTGTCAGAAATGAAAATGTACCATACCCTGATATTGGCTTTGACGATACATGGACATGCATACTTACTTCAAAGATCTGTGTACATGTAAATGCATTATTACTTGTCTAAGTACATCTTTTTTTTGCACCAATATTTTACCAATACATGGGATGTAGACCGTGAGCCATACACTTTTTTGTTACCATCTCAAGGGACAAATTCTTACTAGTACCATGTTATTGAGTACCTTGTAGAGAAACAAAAAATCCATGATAGCAGTGTGAACAGGGTAGCTGATTCCTGTTATTAGAGTTATCTCCCCCTTTTAAGCAAAACTCTTGTTTTTCGCTGAAACTAGAAGAGCTACAGGTCTAATATTTTGCATGTATTATACATTTAGGGTCCTCTACCAAGTATTTATAAAATGGTGACCCGGGGGTAAACATTTTTCATAGAGTTATATAGGATATCTTAAAAATAACTAATTTTCTCTAAAACTGTAACAGCTAGAGGTCCCATATTATGCATGAAGCATAAGCTTATGGTCCACTAGCAAATTTGTTAAAATGTTGACCCTGGGGTCATATCTGGCTCCGCCCCAGGGGTCATATATTTACATAGAGTCATATAGAAACATCTTTAAAATCTCCCCTCTAAAAAAACAAGAGCCAGAGGTCTACTATTTTGCATATTGTATAAGCTTATGGTTCTCTACCAATTTTGTTCAAATCGTGACTGTGTCCAACTATGGCCCGGTTCTGGGATCAAAGTTTTACAAAGAGTTATATAGGAAAGTCCATAAAAATATTCTTTTTCTGACACTACAAGAGCTGGAGGTCTAATACGATGCATGTAGCATAAGAGAATCGATCTCTACCAATTTCTTTTGTTCAAATGGTGATCTTATGGTCAAATTTCGCCATTACACATATGTACACAGAGTTATGTAGGAACGTCTATAAACATCTTCTTCTCTGAAACTACAAGAGCTAGAGGTCTAATAAGCTACATGTAGCTTAAGATTATTGTCCTGTACCAAATAATTTAAATGGTGTCCCTTGAATCAAGCCTGGAATCAAATCTGGTCCTGTCCCGGAGGTCACACTATAACATTGAATTATATAGGAAAACATATTCAAACAGCTTCTCTGATACTTCAAAAGCTAAATAATAGTTCGCATGTACCATAAGCTTATGATCCTCTACCTAGTTTGTTCAAATGGCGACAATAGGGTCAAATATGGCCACTACGGGGTCACAGTTTTACAGATTTATATAAAGAAATTGTTGTTGTTCCTTAAAACATGAGAGCACTTTGAGACAAGGCGAGTGGGTCTCTTGTTTACGGCTTGAAGTTGTACACTTTTCATAAAATCACTTCAAAAGTTTGAAGCGAACTGAAATATATAGAGAATGTGACTTTTGATACAGTATTCCATTATGAAAACTTAACCATGTTTACAAATCGCATATTGAATAAATCCACGAACTAAAATCACAAATTAGACCACTGCATTTTCAACTAATTGCAAAAAAAAAAACAGAAAGAAAAAGAAAAGGCATTTTACGGTTTAACTGTTGATTTTTCGGTGTTTGTCATACAAATTTTAAAATAACCCGCCAAATTACGAAAAATTACACTACAAAAACAGTTTATCAAAACTCTATCCAGGTGTTCAGCTCATGTAATAATGCATATGTGTCGCTTAAAAGTATATGTTTATTCATGGGTTCTTATAATACCCGTGATTGAATAAGTGTAAATTGAATTATCCATTTTTTTTTTGTCTGGCTGGTTAAAGCTTTTTATATTGTATCTATAGAGTTTTGATTCTCAAACGATGTAAGTTATGTATATGCCTCGTGGTCAGTAGGTTTAGAAACGATGTACATATGTTGTAAAATGTGGCTGTTGTTGGCAGGATAGCTACTTTAACTCAGCAGCACCTGTATGTCGGATATAGCTTTTAGAGTAAACATCAGTAAACTAATCTCGATGCACTGGGTACCGATTCTTATCTGGAAGCGTTTATTTTTTTTTATCTTATATGTATGTTATATTGTCACATTAATTTATATTATTTAAATGAGATAATATGTACTGAGTATTCTTAATTGTTCTTTTTTATCCCAAGGCATTAATTGCCAAGTTTATCAAAACAGCAATGAGCTGGGCAGCAATAAGGCTTGCAGGCATATTGCAACTCGACATACATGAACTTGATGCTAACTTGCTAGATAAGAGAGACCGTTGTGAACCCATCTTCTTGGAAATAACCTTAATGATGGATTAACATTTTAGTTGTATGTATTTTAATGCAGTCATCCTGCTTGAGCGCATACAGCCTGTTGAAGCAGTGGATAGCACGGGGGACTTTAAATTCAGAGGACCCTGGTTCAAGCCTCACCGGAGCCAGTGCATTTTGTCGGTGTGTTCTTGGGCAAGACACTTTTACCCTCGTCCGTCAGATGGGGGCGTAAACCAAGCGACCCCCCCCCCCCCCCCCCCCCACACACACACACACACTCCCTCTCTCTCTTCATTGGCAATACACCTTCTTTTTTTAGGTTACAATCGTTCCACTTGCATGCGCATGCGCAAAAGTAGGGGTTATGCTTACTATCCTAGGTTAATTCCATACTCTAAATCAAGTACGGAGAACATCACAACCTATATTTAGATACATATCCTAAGCAGGTGATATTGTAACAACTGCACCATTACTAACAAATAGTTGCCATGGTAAGTAGTTAGTACAGTTATCTGGGTATCACCCTAAAGATATTTCTTCGTCGACGCCGTGTGGTTCCCGGGCATGAATATGACCACTGCATATCCAGGCAGAGGGGTAAAATTTCCCCGAATTCATGTTCATTTTGTCATTTTTGTTAATTATTTTCATCATGAAACCTGCATTGTTTCAGGTGCTACTTCAGTGGTGGCAGTGATCGTGGCTCCCGCGAAAAATGGAGTGTTTACTAGAGAGTTTGCAGCAACTCTGCAGTTCTGCAGGTAAGAAGGTTCTAGGTACATTCTGCATATTTTTATCTAGATGTTAATGAAGAGAGAGCCGGATCGAATGTTCATTCCTGTTGGCGCCATATAACATGTTTGTGTTGGTGCGCCGTAAAACCCCAATTCAAATCAATTCATCTTTGTCGATTCTTTTTTCAATAACACAAAAATGGTTTATGCAAATGCATATACCACTATTTTTACATTTCATATACAGAATTTTTCATTGTGTTGTATATGGGTGGTGTAAATCAGGTGTAAAAATCCTTAAAATATGCATACATTGTAATTAAAAAGTATTAAAATTGACAACTTTTAAGATTTTGCGTTGCAATATGCAATGTTTAATTCATGTATTTATGTGTAATACATAATCCAAATGTGTAATCATAATAAGTATTGCCATGACGCATACCCTTAAAATAGACTTTTGTTAAAAAAACTCACGTTAAACCGCACATTTCCTTTATCTAGAATCCGTTGGACTGTGTGTCGCCTGTGCAATATATGTATATATCAGAACATGTTAATACTATTTATGTTGCAGTTACCTTGAGGAAGGCGTATACTTCTAGTTTGGCATGTGTCTCAACTTATCAGGCTTACTGAACACATATATATGTGCATTGCTTAGTACTTAATTTCATCAATCTATCATAACAATCCCTTATTCATTTTATAATATTATTTAAATCATGTAGAAAGGTTGTAAATTACCGATTCTTACAAGTTTACACATATAATGTAAAAAATATTGACTAAACTAAATGCATAAAAATGTGTCAATAGTGGGTGGGGTAAATTGACTTCTAATTTGAAACAAAATAGAGATTTTAAACTGAATTCAGTGCTAAAAAAGAGCTTATTTACGCTTTATGTAACTTAATGAATTGTTAACTTAAGTGCATCTTTAAAAATTACATCAATAATTATTCACACAAGCATGACATTCAAAAATGAACATCAAAAACTTATATGAAAGCTCTACAATGATAACCTATTAATGTTCGATTTTTTTTATATAAGCTACCTGTTCCAAATTGCTATCATGGAAAAATGTAATCTATATACATTGCTCTTTTCAAAAAGTGATGGTAGAATTTGTCCCTTGAGTTGGTAACAATATCGAAAATTTTGGGTCCTGGCTCAAGGCCTAATGGGGGTGGGTGAGGGTATGCCTCCTCCAACTCCGTAGAGTTGGGGGAAACATAGATAGGCGTACTGCACTATTATCTTGGAAGCCCACAATTAACCTAAAATTCTTCAAAATGTTCAGGTACAGAAGTTGAATGAAGAACATTAAAGAGGACAGCGATACCCAGTCGTTTTAATTGGAACAAAGACTTGCCAAAACCAGACAGTGACCTACGGCACACACGGTATAATGAGCGTTCAATAAAAAGATGAATACTGGTCGTGCATTGACAGTCCTATTGAAAGGAATCGGATGATACAATGTTTGATGAAAAGGTGTATGTGTCTGTACGTACTCAGACTCCTAGTCAAAGGATGTATTCAATTTGAAAATTTTAGATTCATTTTTACACAGGACTTGAAACTATTTTTAAATTTTATTTTGTTCTACACACTTTAGGCCCAGCAGCTTATTGTTTGAACTATGTAAACTACAATGCTGTAAGCATAACCATTTGTTGTAATAACCTGGATTATTTTTATATCAAGACAGTGTAAAGAAAGAAATATTTGGCCATCTCAAGAACTGGTCAGGTACTTTTCTCCATCATAATTTTTTTTATCCATATACTCGAGATATTGTTGATGGTACGGAATGTCCTATAAAAAAACAAGCAATCCTAAATCGCAAAAAAAGACATTCTCAACATACAAAAACAGAAACACTGTGAACGTTTTAGTGGGTGCTACACCTGAGGAGAACTGAGTATCCTTTGTTTCAGCGGCCTATGGAGGCAGTGCGAGTGACCGACAGATTACTGAACGTAGTTCATTATTACACAGTTGTGATGCAAACGACAGCATTATGGCTGACAAAGGATTCAATGTGCAAGATTTTTTTGCTCCTGTTAATGTTTCTATTAATATACCAACATTCTTTAAGAAAAAGAACAGAATGATGGGAGAAACCGTAATCAGAGATCGTAAAATAGCAAGTAAAAAAAAAACGTGTTGAAATCGAGAGACTAATAGAACATGCAAAAACCTATAGAATTCTAATCGAACCTCTGACAGCAACTGAAACCAAACTTTCATCGGATATCATATTCATTTGTTGCCTTCAGGTTCAGAACAGTTGACTTACATTTGGGCAGCGACATTATTATTTAATGTTGACTGAGTATAAAACAAAGTAGACATATAAATTACCAGTCACTAGATTTGACTATATGACCGGCTTGTTATAAATAATGTGGGTGAATCGAAGGACCATGTTAACTATTCACATGATTCTTCCATACACCTCAAGCAAATAGTAATAACTGTTGACCGGAAAGCCATTAAATAGCTGTATATAAATCCACCAACTGAAAATTAATACACTTAATTGTTGTTATATCTCTTGCACTTTTTATTTTATCATCGGGCTCACAAGTCACGTTATTATTAGTGCTAATTTGCAACAGAAAAATAATAAATATTGTAATTCATTTGCCTTATTTTATCGTATGCAGGGGTTTTAAATGCTGGTAGTAAATGGCTAATTTCATGAACTACGGACACATTTGCAAAATTTGGCATTTACTACCAATTTTAAAAACTGACTACAAAAAAACACACAGAAAAGTACGAATCAGTAAGCCCAACTTAGGTAAACTCCCATAACCGGCTAAATTCTTATTACCACATACATGAACTGAATACAAGTCATTCTATGAGGCCAAGAAAAAAATAATCTTGTGTCAGGTTCCCGACCGACCCTACATTTTTTTTACCATCTCTTGTGCCGCGATGATGACGGCATTGTTTTCGTTCTGTATTCGTCAATGCTTTAGTCTGACGGAAATACTGCGATTGGTGTGTCTCGGATGTTTACACTTTTTTTACCCGGCAATGGCTGTCGCAGCAAGGCTTATGGCCTCAAGGTCGCATTTACAAGGTCGCTAAATGCGACCACCAAGAGGCCAGGAGTTATATTAGCTGTATTTCTACTCACAAATTGGTGGCCGATATTATCGGGGAGGTTCATCCTTCATATAAAGGCTACAATATTACTGTCACCGGTTCTGTATGTATTTTTTCTAGCAACACAATAAAAAAAATCCTGATTTATGGAAATTTATATTTGGTGTTGTCATGTTGTCATGTTATTATGTTTAATATCATGTTATTACGAGAAATCATGAATTGATCAGAAAGTTATATCATGTATCACTGTTTTATTTTTTTTTAATAGAAATGATTTTTATGACGAATAAAATTAATGTGCTTCAATCCACTTGTTTAACATATTTAATACAATAGCAACATAGAGAGCTGCGTGTACTTTTATGTACTGGCATGTTTTATTGAAACAATATTACAAACAAATGCAAGTTTGTTCTGCTCTGTGACGTTTCTTTCCCACCTTCAAAGTCCATTTTGGGGCAATTTTAAATTATATATATTAATATATACAACCCTGAGGCCCTCAAAATCAGAGTTTAGAATTCAGTTTTCTGGTTGTAATTTCTACCTTCGTGCAGTAAAAAAAAAAAAAGAAAAAAAAAAAATCGACCTACCTACCCTATTTTTTTTTTTAGCAGGAAACCTGAAACACAACTATTTATTTTCTTGGCCTGATCATCATCGAGCAATGATTTAGTTAGTCAGGCACTGCATGTAGATTGACAGTGGTTTCACTAGAATTGAACTAGGTCTTCCTCCACCAATAAAACGGGTTGCCACATGATGTGTTTTAAAGGGACACAATGCAATCTTTATTTACTCCTGTTAGTTTTCCTGCATAACGTGCATACATGTACATATTCATTTACAGAAACTAGTCTGAATAAAAGGGACACATGACAATTTTGAAGTCTGTATTATAAAATAAGCAACTCGATTTATTTAATTCTGTATCCTCTTGCTTGCATATTATTAAATAAACTTTCGAGTTTTCATATATATATTTTTTTTTATATATATTATCAAATGTTTAAATATATATTCACAAGTTAGTAATACATGTATGTTAAATCAATTTGTTTTTGAACTATTCTAATAATGAAGAGAATGATTAAACAAATAAAAACATCCAATAAAATATATTTTATTACATTCAGATTTGTTATATTTCTTTAATTACAATCAACTGCTGTGTAAATGGATAAAATGCTCTATTAATCATTTACCTGTCTTAAGCAACCATATTTTAAAGTGTCGATATTTTTAACTAAAATCTGACCCGTTTAAGCAGCCACCTCATTTAGATGTCAGCTTTGATCCATACCTAGATCGGTAAAAATTTGGTTGTTTAAGGCAGGTTGGCTGTATTTAATACATGCACATAATACATTTCTGCAATAGTCTAGTCGGAAACAATTGACCATGATACACATGATTGCATCACGAATAGATGTATCATATCTGTGTTCTGACGTGGCGCAGTCGGTAGCATGGCGGATTTATAACCAGAGGCCCCGGGTTCAATCCTCCGTGGTGCCACTGAGTTTGCCGGTGTGTTCTTGGGCAAGACACTTTCCCTTAGCCTCGTCTGTCAGATGTGGATGTAAACCGGGCAGTCCCGGTCTATCCTCCGAGCACGTTTAAGAACCATAGGAATTTATTCGATAATAAGAGTAGGGCACAGTTCCCTGATTCCTATGTATCCTTCACCTCTCCCTGGGGTGGCTCTAAATAATCTATACTGTGTTGATGAGCCGTTAAACAACATTCAATTCAATTCGTTCTAATCGACCAATCAATAAATAAGCCTTCATTTGCATATTTATTACACTAGTGTAAATATAATAAATATAGCATGGCTTTATTACACTCCCACATCCCTAGTTTGTAATAAATTATGGTTTATCTGATGTGTAGCAACTGTTTCAAATTAATGATTTCTTTATAGAAAAGTTGTTTGAAAAAGCTGGTTCAAAATAAACATCATAAAATGTCTGCAACTTTTCCAGCATACTGGAAATAAAGCAATGTGGATACACTTGATGTCTGCTAGTGTGTAAACAAGTGCAATCGTCCAGTGCAAAACCACTGACATTCAAACTGATAATAAGTTTTGATTTTTATCCAGGCAAAATCCAGAGTTCCTCAACTTTAAGATATGAAACAGTTACAGCCCCGTGTGGTTCCCGGGGGCCCCGTTTAGTCACGGGCCAAAGAATAGGGCCACTGCAGATCCCTTTGGAGGGGTAGGCAGAGGAGTAGAATCTCCCCGAATTCATGTTCATTTTATCATTTTTTGTTCATGTTCATTAAAGGTCTTCATCATGATCCCTGCATTGTTTCAGGTGCCATCTCGCTCACATCAAAAAAGCAGTGGCAGAAAAACAATAAACGTGGCTCCAGCATAAATGAAGTTTCTACGATAGAATTTGCAGCAACTCTGCAGTTCAGGATGAGCCTGGCATGTTCATGCCTGTTAGACGCCATATAACCTTTCATGTGTTTGTGCGCCTTAAAACCCAATTCATTTCAATGAAACTGTTACAGGTGGGATATATTTGACAAATTCTGCCGAAATGAGATGAATTCTCTTCCTCCTATCATCAGGCCACAACTCATTTGCACATTAACCTCGACTTCTTTCCTCGGTGCTGCTAACTTGACCATTAGAAACATTTGTCAAACCCATTCTCTCCAGGAAAATGTCCTCGGGTATGTTCTTAAGATAATCATGGTCCTTGGCATGGCCCTGATATTCGCGGGTTCATATAACTGCGCTATCGGCATTGTTGAAACTTGATTGAAGTTCAAACAAATATTTCTAAAGTAAGGATACCATTGATCCAATATATTGTAAAAGTCTCGGTTCAAAGACTACATGGGGGCGTCCGTGGCCGAGTGGTTAACGTCTCTGACTTGAAATCATTTGCCCCTCACCGCTGTAGGTTCGATCCCTCAGGGGCCTAGGAATCTTTATGTGAGGAAGCTATCCAGCTGGCTTGCGGAACGTCGGTGGTTCTACCCAGGCGCCCGCCCGTGCACGAAAAAAGGCCCGGAGGGGCACCTGGGGTCTTCCTCCACCAATGGAAGCTGGAAAGTCGCCATATGACCTTAGCTGTTGGTGCGACTATAAAATCCAATTCAATCAATCAATCAAAGACTACATTTGTCCTCTCATCAGCTCCAAATATTTCTATGTCACATGCCTTTCAGGTGATCCTGTATATTTCTTCACTTGATGAAACAATTGTAGTTTCTCCGCAATGACAGACCCCGTTTTCTGAAACATATGGGCAGCATAAAGTATGGCACAAACATGCTTACAGTGAGCATTTGGGCCCATCCCAGAACCACATTCACACTGTTCTTCATTTCTGCTCGACTTGCACTTTTCACAAAATAGCAATCCTGAACTTCCGACTAGTGTATTCTAATGTAACAAAGATACTTCTCCTTGTACAAATTTAATGGAGTTTGATCAAATTGCTTGTCAGATTTCACGAGATAAGAAGTTATGTCTTCTTCCATTTCAACATGTGCACAATTTTTGTCACTGTTCAGATCCAAATAGCTCAGTGGATCAGGCAGTTTCATAACATACTCCGCTTGGACTGGACTGTCAGGTCTACCAAAATTGGGAGTTTCCAGGCTGAAAATATACAAAAGCATCCCATCACCACTAAATTAAAATATAGGTATTTACATAGATGTACTCATTCATATTTTTTCTTATCTTTTTCTTTTATATTTATGGACTTTATCAAAATTAGGTGCTGCTCTTGTAGAAAAGGGAATAATTTACCCCACACACATCGCAAACAAAACACATAAATTTAGTACAAAAACATTATTTTTAATACATAGTGGTATGGAATAGCCTATAAATTGAATAGAGATGTTTTAGATTTGAGAAACCAGCACTGTTTCATGAATATTCAATTTATTGCCAAACAAGGGGATCTCTACGTTTTTATTACACTTACCGCTCAATAAGTCCTTCTTACGGTCTGATAGTCGTGCATTTCATTTTCTGAGTTCGTCTATCAGTTGATTTAATGTTAAAGAGCAATATTTTGATGACATTTTGTGTTTATGTTTGTTCTGGAACACGGAAGTAAAGTTTAGGACCAATGTGATCGTAGCTCTGCTAGTCGATGCCAAGGGAGACAATCCACTAATGAAATTCCTCATTAATCCGTTGAATAGCATTGGGAGTTTCCGGCTGATACCTACACCAATAATGATTCTACCTCCTCAGCAGAAAAGTGTCAGATTAGAAGAATTGATGTATTTGGAGCATATTATTTGTTGTTTCTGATAATACAATTTATAATGACAAACTTTCTAAATGTGGGATCTATCAGATACAAGTACATAAATTATAAACGTTTTTATACATGGAGAGACTGATCACTTTCTAGCAGATTCTAATCTAACTACAGCCTTCCAATGACAACTCCACCTGGCTAAAGAGTGACCACAATGCTATCCAGCCAAGAAGATTGTTTTGGTAACTGATGATAACTTGGCCAACAACTAATTAAAGCATTGGATAAAATAAGTTTTTTGTTTGAGGAATGGCACTTTCTTTTATACCAACAACTTTTATCATTTGGCCCATCCATATAATTTATCATCCAAATATACTTTCTACATGCTCTTGAGCTACAAGGTTACCCAACATGCCAATGCTACAAGATAACCCAACCAAGCATAACCATGTTTTTGCTACAAGATTATCTGACATACTCTTACTTCAAAATTACCTGACCTTGCTACAAGATGACCCATCATGCCCTTGATACAAGATTACCGGACATACCCTTGCTACAAGATTAACCAACATGCCCTTGTTACAGGATTAACTGACATGCCCTTTACACAAGTTGACCCAACATGCCTTGCTACAAGATGCCCCATCATGACCTTGCTACAAGATGACCAATCACGCCCTTGCTACCCTTCATGACCTTCCCACAAAATGACCCATCATACCCTCGATACAAGATGATCAATCATGACCCTGCGACCCTTCATTACCTTGCTACAAAATGATCCATCATAACCTTGGTACAAGACGATCCATGATGATCTTTGCTACAACATTACCTGACATGCGCTTGTTACAAGATTACATGACATGCCCTTGCTACAAAATGACTCATCATGCCCTTGCTACAAGACGATGATACATGACAACTCGACATAACACTGACATAACACTGACACAAGATGACCCAATATGACCTTGCTACAAGATGACCCAACATGACCTTGATACATGAGGAACCAATATGACATTGATACAAGATTTATTGACATGCCCTAACTACAAGATTATATGACATGCCTTGCTACAAGATTACCAAAAATGCCCTTGCTACAAGATTACTTGACATACCCTTGCTACAAGATTACCTGACATGCCCTTGCTACAAGATTTAACCCATCAGAACCTTGCTACAAGATTACCTGACATGCCCTTGCTACAAGATTAACTAACATGCCCTTGCTACAAGATTACCTAACAAAACCCTTGCTACAAGATTACCCTAGCATGCCCTTGCTTCAAGATTACCCGTCATGTCCTTGCTACAAGATTACTTGACATGCCCTTGCTTAGGATTACCCAAGATGCCCTTTGCAACAAGATTACTTGACACGCCCTTGATACAAGATTACCCATTGGGACCTTGCGACACGATTAACTGACATGCTCTTGCTACAAGATGACCCATCATGCCCGAGATAACAAGATGACCCAACATGACCTTCATACAAGATTACCCAACATGCCCTTGCTACAAAATGACCCATCATGCCTTGCTTCAAGATAACCCATCATGACATTGCTACAATATTACCCAACATGCCCTTGCTACAAGATGTCCCATTATGTCCTTGCTACAAGATGACCCATGATGCCCTTGCCTATAAAAATGACCCATCGTGCCATTGTTACAAGATGAACTGACATGCCCTTGCTACAAGATTATCCAACATGACCCTTGATTCAAGATGACCCCAACATGACCTTGATACAAGGATACAAGATGACCCAACAAGACCTTGATACTAGGATACAAGATGACCTCAACATGACCTTGATATAAGGGATACAAGATGACCCAACATGACCTAGATACAAGGATACAAGATGACCCAACATGACCTTGATACAAGGATACAAGATGACCCAACATGACCTTGAAACAAGATGACCCCAACATGACCTTGATACAAGATGATCCAACATGACCTTGATACAAGGATACAAGATGACCCAACATGACCTTGATACAAGGATACAAGATGACCCCAACAAGACCTCGATACTAGGATACAAGATGACCCAACATGACCTTGATACACGATGACCCAACAAGACCTTGATAAAAGATGACCCAACATGACCTTGATACAAGATGACCCAACATGACCTTGATACAAGGATACAAGATGACCCCAACATGGCATTGATACAAGATTTCTCAACATCTTATTTTATAATTGCTTTTTGTATATGAAGCATTTGGTCCTGCTGAAAATCAATGCAGAACAAAGCGGCTGTTGCTGATGTCTGCCTTCATTTTACAATTAGAAAATGGAAGTCAGATTACAAATTCATCACCTTAATGACATGCACTCAACAGATTGACATATCCATGCAAGAAGATCAAACAATATCCATGTAAGCTGTTGGAACAGAGAGGGTTACTCAGTTTCACTGTTGATGAGATAATATGAACTTAACAAAAGCTCAAATGGACCTGGTATTGATGGTACCATGATATATTGTTTGTAGATAGCTATGTAAATCAGTAGTTAGGATAGGTAGAAGTGAAACAAAAGGAACAAGGTCCTTAATGTGTTTTGACCCTAGGGACTTTGAATGCTTAGCATAAAAAATATAAATGTTGTAGAAGTTTTCCAACATATCTGTACATAGAAACAAGGGACCCTGCATCAGGTCCATTTTTACACTGGTGAATATCTATCCATAATGAATTACCTTTTGGGAGTGAGTGTGAGGTGTTCTTAAACTTCTTTAGTAACCCAACCAAACATCAGGAAATGTCACCAATAAGTAACAAATGCCCGTGAACATTATGACTCATCCGAGTTTGACCTCCAAAAGTGACCTTGACCTTTGTGGTACAGACTGGATTTTTGCACACGACATACCTTCCCATTGTGGTTAACATTTGTGTGAAGTGTCATAGACTTTTAAAGTTATGGCTCAGACATGATTATTTCAGACTGAAGGACAAATGGACGACCGACCGGACAGTCGGTCCGATTACGATAATGCCTCCCTTCAGGGGTATAAAAAGATTGGAGCAGATCCAAAGATATGGCAGTGGGTACACCCCAAACAAACAAGCAGCTTTTAATCAGCCTCCTCCCCTGTCCATTCCAACCTTAATATCTAAATTTACTCTGGAGGCAAGTGTTGAAAATCCGTTCAGCCTTTAGTTACTCAGATCATGATAAAGATTATCATCCAGCATCTTGACATTTTTATTTAAAAAACTATTGATGTACAGACAAGTAATAAATACGACTTTAATAGTATTTGATTAAAGGGACATACGGAAATCTTTATTTTTCAAAAGCTCACGGTGTCCCGCTAGTTTTTCTGTATAACTTGCATTTGTTCAATCATTACTATTAATTATAAGAATAGTGCAAAAAAAAATGTTTTTGCATGTTATTAATTTTTGATATTATTGCACTAATAATATATTAAAACTTAAAGGGACACACGGCAATCTTGATTTTTTTAAAACTCACGGCGTCCCGTTAGTTTTCCTCTTAACTTGCATTTGTTCAATCATTAATATTAATTGTTAGAATAGTTCAAAGCAAATTATTTTTGCATATTATTAACTTTTTATAATACTGCACCAGTAATATATTTAAAAATTTAGTAAAATAGTGAAGAAAGTTGAAATTTCAATTTTTTATTTAATTATATGCAAGCAGTTTTAAAGTCAAAATGATGCAGGATAAGTAAATTGAGGAGCAAATTTTAATGTTTGAATAAAACTCAAGATTGCCATGTGTCCCTTTAAAGTATAATAAGACGAAATAGTGAATACTTAAATTTGATTTATTTAAATGTAACCAGATTAAAAGTGAAAATGATACTGGATATATAAATCGAGACACCCATTTCAAACACTTCAAGATTGCCGTGTGTCCCTTTAAGATATCAAGAGGAAAGTAAAATGATTATTAACTCTATAACTAGAAGAATGCCAAAGCCATGTTATAAAAATTCTCGACAAAAAATACTGTTTTCCCTTGACTTTCAGAAATTTTAAAATTCACTGACCATTTTTAAAAATTCCCTGATAATTCCCTGACCTTGAGTTTTTTTTTTAATTCCCTGATTTTTCCAAGGACGCTGGCAAACTCTGTGGGGATAAAGCCCTAAAATAGATAGGGGACAAGCAGCTCCAAATAAAAGGGGCAGCCAAGCACATTAGTATCGGGACACTATTCCAGCCTGAGCTCTACCACTGTGTAAAATGTTGATGCCCAGCGACTAGTATTACTATGAAAAGTGGCGGTGAGAAGAAGAGGGGGAAGAATAGTAAGAATAACAGAACGAACACAATAGGTCTTTCTGCTGGAATGCGGAAAGCCCTAAAAAAAGGGAAAAAATAGTGGGAACAGTGATAATTTTCTTTTTAATATTGTTTTATTTCAATATAAACTAGAAATGTGTCCGTGGAACAGATGCTCCAGCAAAAATGTTAACGCCCTAAAAACTTGCTTGTAGCCCTGATGTGACCATATTGGGTACTAGACAAAATATTTATGAGTGGGGATATAGTTTAATGACCAAATTTTACCAAAAAAAAACAGCTAAAAGTTTTTTTGTAACTTATTGAAAACTATCATTTTCATCATGCAGTTTACACAGAAAACTTCCAGCTGTTACACGCATTCAATAAAAATCCAATCATTTGGGCACATCTTTAAAGGGACTGTAGGCCATTACAATGTCATTTTTATAAACCCAGCCTTAAACTACCAATTTTAAAATCCAGAATAGTTAACTCATTCCATTTATTTATGCAATACTGAATTATCTCCCTTGATTATGTAATATTTTGTTACTGGTAATTACATCTCTGTTTGCTACAAGTTCATATAATTAAAACAAAAAGATAGGTAGAACCGATGAATGCTCTCTAAAGTGGATGCTTTATGTAAATGAAGTCATATCAGAAAGGGCAAATGCACAACAATAATACACTAATGTAGATCTGTGTGTTATTATATATTTCCAGTCCCATTAGTATTCAAGTAATGCTCCGAACAAGAACTATCAACCTCCGCGCAGGGATAGTGTAGCCACTAATCCCTGCCACCACACAAATCACGTGACGATAGCTGAGGCCATGTGATCACAGAAAATGGCGATATACTAGGTAGTGCTTGGTACAGCAAACTCTTGTCGTAACCAACAGGCAATTGACAATAATATCGATCATCACCTTCGAGAAGATGTTGAAAACATTTAACCTGGATTTGGCTTGGGTGTAATCTCTTTATTAAATTTATGCACAGCTTCTGTAATGTTCTCAATGGTATACATGTTTGTTTGTTTACAAGTACTCTAACTTAGTAACCGGTGTGCATGTTTGCTAAAATTGATTTTTTTTTTATATAAATAAATCATTTTTGTACCCAGATACCGTTTTGAACACTTTTTTCCTATATTATGAACAAAGCAAGTTGAAATATTGGGCCTAAAAATATTTAACCAAAAAATTAAACTTAGCTGGATTTCAGCTATAAATATGTGTGTAACAGAAAGGGGAAGTAACCACTGTGGGGAGTTTGAAGAACTGTAAGTAAAAAAATACAAAGGGTGATAACTCTTAATTTATATGAAAATAGAGTTATGGTTCTTTCACTCTGCACATCCTCTCTCATTGTGAGAAGTTTCTTCCAGTCCCATTAGTAGTTTTTAAGTTATGCCCTGGACAAGAAATATAAGTATACAATTATAAAGGGCAATTACTCGACTTGGAATTCAGATAGTTATGGCACCTGCACTACCTCTGACTGCCCTGTATAACTGTGTGAAGTTTCATTCCAATAACATTAGTAGTTTTCATTTTATGCTCTAGACAAGATTTATAAGTATAAAATTACAAAGGGCAATAACTCTAATTTGAATAAAGATAGAGTTATGGTTCTTACACTCTGCACTTCCTCTCATTGCCTTTTTCAACACTCACAAGTGTACAATGTCATAAATTTAAAGTGATATAGACGCATGCAAAACAATTTGTGTTCAATGTCATAAGATCAAACATTCCAGCACTATAAGTAGTTTTCAAGTGATCACTGTAGGTAATTTGAGTTTGTAGATATCAACAAGCTGGTTTGTAGATAGGTTCAGTTGCATCATGGTATTGAACTGGCATTGAAAATGTAAACAAACGCAGTATGTTTACGATATTTCATTTTCTTCAAAAGTTAAGTTACATTTTCTTTGCTGCTTTAAACTCTGATCACTTTGACGACATGGTGCTATATGTTTTATATGTTTATTTCATTAATAACATTATACGTATGGTATATGATATGTTATTAAATTTCTTTTAAATATCTTTGTCTAAATGCTGTTTCTTTTATATTTGTTTTAGGAAATGATATACTGTAGTATTATGTACTGAAATATTAATTTATATTTGTCTAAAATGCTCATTTCACTGAAATCTAGATAAGTTTGTAGATGTATATGCGCTTGTTTGTTGAAGTTACGTACTAGTTTGTCTATGGTATGTTTGCTACAAGCGCTATTTTTTCGATGGTTTTGGTGACTTTTTAAGACTGTAACTTTTCTTGTTTTCTCATAGCAGATTATTTATACAAATATGTGGACACTAACTACCAAACAGCAGAGAAAGTGACACATATATTAACAAGGTAAAAGATTATACAACCTTCATATAATTCATATGCTGTTTTTTCTAAGATCGTAATAAAATGTGTAATCCTACAAAGAAACAACGTATAACTTGAAGATATGTCCATGACACACATATTCCCCGATTTCAGTCACATAAAAAAGGTAGTAGGTGAAGGTCAATCCATTTACCTATTTTCGGTAGGAGCATGTTGCTCTCATGAAGTGTTGAAACCTCTACAGCTGTAATCGTGTGAGATATGGACTAAATGAACAAAGTATACTGAAAGGAAAAAGAAATGCATAATGGGTATTTCCGCTATATATTGTATGTTTAGTATGCTTCTGCTAATCGAATGGTACAGGGAGCTAGTAGGCCTGACCTTTCGGAAAGAAGGTTTAAACAGCACCGAACACACCAATGGTTACCCCTTTAAAGTTTCATTATCAACAGAATGCGCATTTGGCTCTAGCAGGTGAGCAAACTTAGGCTTTAAACGTTGCAATCTCTTAACATTAAACACAATTATGGCGAAACTTCAACATTTATGAATTTCGTGTAACAAAGTATACTATGATTAAAAGGTCTACTACATGACAGAGTTGTCCTTTCTGTAATTAGCTGTAGCCACTTTTTGTACAAAACACATAGAGATATATCTGGAATATTACATGAAATTAGGTGTATAGACTAGTGTAGTATAGGCAATTTTTTGATTATGCATTTCTTTTTTCTTTCAGTATACTAACAGCAGTCCAATGTTATTTATATTGATGTGAGCATATCTGAACATTGAATCTATAAGGCTTTTGGTGTCTGAAAAATAGACTTCTGCACAGACATCAATGTAAAACTTGAATGTAAATTAACAAAGTGAAAAAGTAGGAGAAGGTCATCCACACTGAGATACTTTTGGTATGAAAATGTTGCTCTCGTGGTGGTGTGAAATAGATTTAACCAAAAAATTGAATGTAACATCTGAAGGTACCCATGGACAGATGATCGGACAAGGGTAACCCTTCTGTGGTGGGGCATAGTTAAATTACGCAAAACACTACATGCGTCTTATACTTCAACGTAATAATTTCGGAGACCACAGGTTTGATACCAATGAAAGAACTAGATGAAATATTTTTGAAAATGTTTATTCTTATGCCTGGAAATGCTGGTGCTATTTATGGTAGTGACGTTGCATTAAACACTGGAGTTTCTGTTTGAGAGGTCTTCTACGCATTGGCTTCACCTTCCGAGGGCCCGTTCAAAGCATGGAAATTTATATCTGAAAAAAAATATTAAGGGAAAATTGAAAAACTCACGTACACTAAGGCTACCCATAAATATTTATTTGTATTTATCACATAACATGTGGTGTGGGTTGTAATAACACCATTCAATATTTTCGATATTCCACTAGAGGTATAACATAACGTTAATGACGTCATGGACGTCACGTTAATGTACGTTTTCTGACATAATGTGACGCTATAAGTTATGTGATCAATAGAATCTAACATTCGTTCTCATTTATTATTGAATTTATTAAACCCATTAGCAAATCTGGTTTTACTGTATTTAATTAATGTACTACTGAAGATAATTTTATGTGTGTAGTCATTTAAATGTGTCTCGTAAATAAACATGGACATGTCCATGAATAACCATGAGCACATAATTTAATAAACACTATTATAAACAATTAATATAGAGGCAACCGTTAATTAGTTTACATATTTCCATGAAATATGAAGTTTGTAGGGCAAATGGTTGAACTTAACAAAATAAATTAACCACCAGACAGGACAAAATTGGATGGAGGAATGGGCAAACGGTTAAGCGACACATTATATCCTCTGACAATTTTCGTTAAGATGTTATAAAATGAATAAAAAAAGTTATTTTTACTGACTGTGACTTTGAAGATAAGGCATGTAAGTTAAATGTCAATATTTGCCATATAAAAAATGCGCTAAGCTAAAACAAACCAGTGCTACATCGAACAACTAGCGCTTAACTTCAACAAACGCTCGCTTCGATAAATGTTAACATCTACAAACCAAATCAGACAAAATATGTATTTTGGCTTTAAAATTAGTTTTGAAACCAACATCTATAAGAAACATATTGAAATACAACTGAACTGATCCAACAAATATATTTTGATGAAATATAAGGCAGTAAAGTAAATATATACAAGTTCTTACCATATAAACCGCCTGATAACATCAAATTCAGACGTCATAATCTCGAAGTCACAGGTCACTTGAAAGTCTGGTGCATTGTGTAAATGTAAAACACAGACTGGTAGTGCACGGTGTCATGGAGAAGCTTGTAAAATAAGGATTATTTGCCAAATATGGGTTTCCACATCTACAAACCATCATATTCCTGTCTACAAACTAGGGTGTTGATATCTACAAACTCAAAATCAATTCACACTTTACCTACAGCAGTAATGCTTGGCATAACTAATGGAAAAAAGCTTTATTTCTGTGGTCTATACTTAGTGTCATATCAATTACACGCCTGAAACATTCGCTCCACAACCAAAAAGAGAACAATGAAAATTGAGTGAAAGCCACTTCCAAGAAGGAGCGAATGGTTTTCATCAACAAACGTGAGTATGATCTACTTTTATTTCTTTTAAAGGGGTTGATGCACTATTTTCAAACACAGTTTATTTTAAAGGGCTTGGAAAAACTTGAAAAAAGCTGAAAGAATTATCGAAATGCCATGAAAAATAAAGGAGATATGACCTATTGAAAATGTGCAAAGAACATAAATGGAGGCGGCCATCTTTGAACGATGACGTCATGCTGTTTTACCATATATGGCATATTGACAAAATGTATTTTAAAGCAAAGAAAACCACTGCAAATTGATTTAAAATAAATCTAAAGATGTAAAATGCATACATTTTAGTATTATTTTTCATTTGCAGTGATTTTCATTGCTTTAAAAGACATTTTATCAATATGCCATATATGGTAAAACGGCGCGATGACGTCATCGTTCAAAGATGGCCGCCTCCATTTATGTTCTTTGCAAATTTTGAATAGGTCATATCTCCTTTATTTTTCATGGCATTTTGATAATTCTTTCAGCTTTTTTCAATTTTTTCAGAGCCCTTTAAGATAAGCTGTGTTTGAAAATAATGCATCAACCCCTTTAATAAGAACAACAGAGATTTTTCAAAAATCGGGGAATGTGGTTCCATGTAGGCATATTTATACTTCATGTAAAATACAATTTCGACTTTTAAAAGTGTAAATTATAGCGGCTAGAACTTTCTCCTGTCGATAGTTGGTGCAGGTTTCTCCACAGATCACACTTCCAACTTGTTTTTGGAACCTATTTGCATTCAAAAAGTATTTCGATGGTGAATGTCACTCGAATACCGCCCATAAATTGTTTATGCCCTAAATTTGAATGTTGAAGTTTTAATCAGAGTGAGTGATTGACAGCAGCACCACATCAACCAACACACTCATCTAGAGAAGTCCAGACTCTATTGTGCCCATAGCAACCAGGGTTCTCCAGGCATTTTAGTTGGCGGAGGGACTTTAAAACTTAGAATTAACAACAACAACAACAATCAGAGTGATTTATGATCAATTTTCTAGATGTAGGGGAGCGAACAAGCTGGGTGTAGAGCGAACGTCAAGGAGGTAGAGTGGACGCCTGTTTAATTCCACAAACAACATACTGTGACAATGCCTATTCCAACGCAGTTCAACTTAGCGTCATGAACAGATGCTTTTTGTAGTTTTTATTACCTTTTCTTCGCCCCATTAAGTGGACGCCGCTTTATCTTTAAGACCCCAAGGTCGCATCCTGGCTTATATGGCAAAACAGGGTATCTTGGTGTCTTCATTTTAATCTACTTAATCTGCCTTCAGTGGCCCCAACCTTTGATTTTATCGAAATATATTTGATTTGATATGCATTATATACCGTTTGTATACTTTTTTGGGGTTTAAATATGTGTATAAGACCCGCCTACTTTGTGACATCATAATTTATTCATACCAAAACCCGCGCAATTGTTCAGTTATACATTCACTGTTTAGTGTGCTAAATTAGAGTAAATTATTAGCCAGAATAATTGCATTATCTTAAATTGTTCATGCTTACGATGGAGCGGGTCGTTGGAATAGGGCCCGTGTCATCGAATTCTAAGATTGCTTTTATTACGATAAGAAGGATAAGAAAACAAAAAGAGACGAGAAGAGATAGTGTTATAGCACAGGCATGTATGTATATATATATATATATATATATCAGGGCTTCTAAAATTTTAAAATGCAAATCGGTCCAGGTTTTTAACTGCCGTAAGAATCGCACTTATTTTGAAAAAATCACTAAAATCGCCGTACCCCACCCACCAATTTTTTTTTTCCGTTCAGTCATTGATATAGAGAACTATTTAAAATGTATGTTTGTATTATATTTGTATTATTTATAACTTACTTTATCACAATTTGTACATTTTAATGACTGACATCATGTCTTCGCGTTACTGGATAAATAATTTTCACTCAATATTAAAAGTGTTGATCATTTGAGGAATTAAACCGGAAGTGTCTAATAGACCGGAAGTCGCGTGAAGTTCATTTGTCGGTTCTAACACTCTCACAACATTGACCAAAATCTTTTTGCGGCGAACTGATGCCATGCCATCAAATTTTACTTGTTTATTTAGATATGCGTTGTGCTGCAGAAAATCAAACAAACAATTAACACATCTCGGTATTTTAATTCTTTTTAATGACGCAAACAAACTTCATTCCCAGCTTTGGCCACTTAAAAAAAAAAACCGACACAAGGAAACAGGCTAACACCTTACGACTAACGGTATATCAAAGAAATTACAGACGGTAACACTCGCTTCAGTGCACCGACAGAACGCGTGATATACTTTCACTGATCACACATCAAAGGCATATGCTACCCCGCTATAGACTCTTCCGGAAAACTCCCTACTATCGGTAATGGTTTAGTCCAAATTGACTAAATTGACCTACTTTCGCACAGCGAGTGACAAACAATCGTGTTATGGATCAAAGAATATTGCCGCAAGGCATAATTCAAGGAGTGTGTAAGGTAATTGTAGATTATTTAACGACCTATAGATAAAATATCTGGGACCGATTTTAACAGAGATTTTGAAAATAAAATCGGTCCGGAGACACAGAATTCGGTCTGAAGACCGAGAAACCGGCGATTTTAGAAGCCCTGATATATATAAATATATATATAAGGGTGAGAAAGGGTGATGTCAGACTTGTAAATACATGTCTCCCGCAAACTATTTCTTATCTTCACTCGGTGCCAAAAACACAATCAAAAAGTGTCACAAACTGCAAATCCGCAAACATCATCTACTTAATGATGTGCTTGATTTGCAAATAACTATGTCGGTGAAACAAAGCAGGCACTGAACCTCCGATTTAACCTCCATCGCTCCGATTGTAAATTACGTAGGTTTGTTAGGTCACAAGTGGCCGAACACTTCAGTTCGGAAGGCCACACGTTCAACGACTTGTCTCTGACATACATCGAACACAATCCAAATTGGACCGACGTAGAACGTAAATTGCGTGAAACGTACTGGATAAGACGCTTAAACACAAAACATCCAGTAGGAATCAACAAAGGGGACTAGATATATCTTACAGAATATATAAATGTAAACACACATACTCCGGTTTTTATTACTTCCCTTGATCCAATTTTCTCCATTTATACATTATTTTAGCCTTACCGTATTTTACCTTGTATAGTATGCAGTCTTTTGACCACTTTTACGGTTTCCGAAAGGGGGGTGCGTACAATAAAAGGAAACAATAAAAATAACTTTTTTTTCTTGCAGAAAATCAATGTCTGGGAAGAAAAACCTTGACGACGAACAGACATCGAGACAGAAAATGGTGAATAATGCTTGTTTTTGTATAAATGTTTGCATGTTTGTTGTAAAACTTCAACAAATTGTGTGAAATCGTCCCTCCATTTTGTTGTTTATATCGCGTGACGTAATATCACGTGAATTCCAGCTGTTTAGACTTTAGACTGGTACATGGAGTATTGTTACAGTTCTATTCTATTCTAATATTTATAGGATTTTATTTAATATTTTATAAAAAATTAATGAAGTTTTTGCTTTATTTTGGAAGACATATATTTTAGACGGCGTAGAAAGGCAGAATCACCCTACTTTGAAATGGCAATTATTCAATAATGCTTGTGAAAACATGCTTACCGGTACACATTTGATGATTGATAATTGGGTCAAACAAAATCGCACCTCGGCTGCAGTACAGACACATTTTAAACACGGGGTAGAGTGGGTTATTCCATTTCTATAATCCTTTGAAATTGCCGCAAGTAGCGACTATTTCTGAGGATGCACTTTGACACGCCGTGTGACCTTTACCAGATTTAGCCACGGGGTACAGGTAACTGATCACGCGTGACACTTGTGCTACACTTATGATATGCACTGGTTCCCGTGAATACACAATGCAAGTATAATCGGCGTAATGGATTACGGTAACCAACGACTTTGTTGTGTTTTAGTAGATGTAATTATCGGATTACGGACAATTATCTGCGGCATTATAATTGGCTCTTTGATGAGATGATACAAGATAGGTACTCCCCTGAAGATTGGCATTTAATGATTGAAGTAATTATATTTACTTTTGTAAGCTAATTTTCTCGAACGTGAATGTTTTTTGTTTTTTTTTAACCTTTTATTTTCGTTGAATGGTTCAACACAGAAACAACTTTTTTACCCCAGTTTTGACCTCTGAGAAGGGGGTGCGTACTATACACGGGTGCGTACTATACAAGGTAAAATACGGTATTCAATTAACTTTGGAGTTGTTTTGCTATATCCTGCAGTATAGATTCTTTGTCTTAGGTATAGAGGTAGGGTTATTCACTCACATACTCTCTCTTCATAACTAATCATAAATGTCAGCGTACAATTTTACTTTCATCCAACCAGCAATGTTCTTAGTACTTTTGTTACTTCCCTTGATCAAAATATCTCCATTTATTTAATTCAATTTGTTTAGCCTTATTCACTGCTTTTTACTAGCTTTGGAGTTGCTTTACACTTTATCCTGCAGTATCGATTTTAGGTTTTAGGTTTTGAGGTAGAGTTTGTGTTATCATTTTCACATTTTTACTCTCTCTTCATAACTAAATGTCAGGGTACAGTTTTACCCTCATCCAACCAGATATGTTCTTTTATTAGTATCACATTTAGCTCCAGAATGTCTATTCAAAGTAATCAGTTTCTGCAACACTGTCAAACGATAAGTTGTTTTGTAAAGAGTTTTATTTAAACTGCGGTGTATTTTAGTGTTTTTTGTTTTGTATTTGTTATTTTCGTGTTTGTGTACCCCTGATGAAGCCTTGTAAGCCGAAAGCGCTTGGGTTTTTGTGTTTTTATAAACTGTAGCACTATATAAATGTTTTTTCCCCCATATATATATATATATAGAACACTTATCTCTCTTTCTATATATATCCTTTGAAATGAAAGCATGTGGTTTAGACGTAGCGGGCCTATAATCCTTAAATAACACACCGTTAAATTTGGTCTAATTTGTCAAATCAACGTATCTGCAAGTATCTGCAACATGCGTATTTACATGTGAGAATGTAGAAGCAAGTAGATTTCAAGTCAAAATGATCATACTGGGTTTATCAAACAGGCAGGATTATTTTGACGATTCATCACACTTCAAGAATTGAATTGAATGTTGTTTAACAGCTCATCAACACAGTATAGGTGTGTGTCTTTAAAGAATGCATTATATTTTAAAAAATAATTTGTGGATGTATAGGCTAGGCGATATATATTAAAGGGACAAACTCTTGATTTAAAAAGAACTCGCGATGTTACGGTAATTTTTCTGCATAACTTTCATTTATTCAATCATTAATATTAATTATACGAATAGTAAAAAGAAAATTGTTTTTGCATATTAGTAACTGTTGATAATAATGCACCAATAATATATATAAACTTAAGGTAGGATAAGATGAAACAAGAGCTGTCGGAGAACAGCGCAGCTCGACTATTCGATTTTTCAGAGAATAATAATTGAATTGAATGTTGTTTAACGGCTCATCAACACAGTATAGGTTATTTAGAGCCGCCCCAGAGAGAGGGGAAGGATACATAGGAATCCGGGAACCTGCCCTACTCTTATTATCGAATAGATTCCTATGGTTCTTTAACGTGCTCAGAGGATATAAATTATATAGCTAGTATATACCATCAGAAAACAAGGCTGAACAATGTGGGGTGGGGCTGGGGGATAGGGCTTGTATAAGAACTCAGGCCGATATAAAATTATGTGAAATTGTATTATTTTTATCTGTTTTAATCCAAAATTGCTATCATTTTAAAGAAATTTGTGGCCGAAAGGCAACTCAGGGAGGGAGCTGATATCTGGCAATTTTTTTTATTGATATTTCATCTGCGTATCTGAATTTAATCTGAATTGTTTTATATGTAAATGATTGCGTTCAAATTAAAATATTAATATCCAAATAATGGAAGATAAAATGAAAACAATTCCCCTCCCCCCCGTCCTCCATGTGAGGGGAGCCCATAAACCAATGGGGGGATGCAGCTATATATGAGTAAAAGAAATACAAACAAGAGGCCCAAGAGGGCCTGTGGACGCTCTACTGGCTAACATGGCTCTTATAACATCAATGAAGCGAGTGACTGCCATTTACTTTTTTTTTGAAAGTTTCGGGCAAAAAACAGCTTTTGAACTAAATCAAGGGCGAAGTTCGGTAAAGATCAGATGAAAAATGAAGGCCCTACCATATTAACGAGGCAAAATATAGCATTTTTAACTAAATCAAGAGCTCCTCTGTTACTGGTCCGACTGGTCCAACATAGAGCTAAAAAAACATTAAATTTTTTTTTTTTAAAAAAATCAAAAAAAAATCAAAAAAAAAAATAAATAAAAAAACATAAAAAAATAAATTTAAAAAAAAGTTTGGTTACGATCGGATGTTAAATGAAGGCTCTATCATCTTAACCAGGCAAAATATAGCATTTTGAACTAAATCAAGGGCCATAACTCATGTCCGAGCTTTCATTGATATTAATAATGTGGTAAAGTTTGGTAAAGATGAAAAATGAAGGCCCTATCGTCCTAACGAGGCAAAATATAGCAATATAGCATTCCTAACTAAATCAAGGGCCATAACTCTGCTGTTACTTGTCCGATATGTTTGGTTTTCGAACTTGTCCGAGCTTTCATTGATATTAACAATCTGGTAAAGTTTGGTAAAGATAGGATGAAAAATGAAGGCCCTATCGTCTTAACGAGGCAAAATATAGCATTTTGAACTAAATCAAGGGCCATAACTCCACCGATACTGGTCCTATTTGACTGGTTTTCGAACTTCTCCCAGCTTTCATTGATAGTAACAATAAAGTTTGGTAAAGATCGAGTGAAGGATGAAGGCCCTATCAACTTAACGATGCAAAATTTAGCATTTTTTTTACTAAATCAAGGGCTATAACTCTGCCGATACTGGTCCGATCTGGCTGGTTTTCAAACTTGTCCGAGCTTTAATTGATATTAACAACCTGTTAAAGTTTGGTAAAGATTGGATAAAAATTGAAGGCCCTATCGTCTTAACGAAAGTTAACAGACGGACGACAGACAACACATCATCCCATAAGCTCTTCGACCAGTAGAGCTAAAAAACAAAAAAGTGTGTGTGGGGTTGGGGAGTGGGGGGGAGAGAGGTGGTGGTGGGGAGGGAGTGGTGTGGAGGAGGGAGCCCATGCCCCAATATCGGTGAAGTATGAATAACATATGCATAAGGCTATAAGAAATCCCAAACCAAAATTATAAATATATACATGCTTACATGCAAACCTAGATCTGCCATTATTGCACATTTTATGGGCCATCACAATTTGGGTTCCATGGGAGCCCAGAATTCGCAGAAGACAAAATTACTTACCCAACCCTTTACAACATACTATAAGGAAACCAATTCCCAAATTTAGTTCAGCTAAAGGACAAGAAATGTAAGAGATATAGACCTGTAAACACAGCTTACACGCAAAATTTGATGTGAAACAGACACATTTTAAGGGCTATCAGAATTTGGGTTCCATGGGTGCCCAGGGTTACAGGAACCAAAATTACTTAAGCAGCCCTTAAGATAATGCTTTAAGGAATCTAATGGCCAAATTTGGTTGTGCTAGGGTACGAAATGTAAGAGATATAGACTTGTAAACACAGCTTACACGCAAAATTTGATGTGAAATGGGACGCATTTTATGGGCTCCATAGAGCCCATGGTTTATAGGAACCAAAATTGCTGATGCAGCCCTTAAGATAATGCTATAAGGAAGCCCATGGCCAAATTTGGTTGTGCTAGGATAAGAAATGTAAGAGATATAGACTTGTAAACACAGCTTACACGCAAACCTTGATTTGTGACGAAAACGCCAACGCCGGGGTGATTACATAAGCTCTCCTTATTCTTCGAATAGTCAAGCTAAAAATGAAGACTCAAAATTATATTATTTATTATTTTAATTACAGGTATATGCAAGCATGGTTAACTACTGGATAAATAAATCGAGAGCTAATTTCAATGCTTGATAAACATTTCAAGATTTGCATGTATTCCTTTAATATAATTCTGTAAATATCTAACCGGGCGATATACCAGTTTGACACGGTCCGAAGTTTGACCTTTGATCAAAGGAACGTGTTGCGTCATAATTATGGTAAACATGTTCACAGATGTGAAATTAAGACAAGTATCTCCGTAACAGGGGGCATCTTCAAAGATTGCGGCAAGTGTCATTGATCGGTAGCGCGCATCGGCAAATTGGACATAGACAATGTACACGATTAAACAGTAATATAAACATAAAACAATGGTCTACGTTGGTGTGCTTTATGAATATAACAGCGATGCGCACGCTTTCTACGACTAGCGGGACCCAGTTTGTTAAAAAAAAGAAGATGCAGTTGTAATATATACTGGCTATAATTTTAAAATGGATTTGTAATTACTTGAGGTCCTTCACAAATGTGAGAAGCACGTTTTTCAACACGTAAGTATGTGGGCACTGACTATATGCATCATCTTGAGTTACACATGTTTACCGCTTTTTTTTAATTGTTCTAGCTTTATACGGAGCAATGGAGTGTAAGAATATGTCAGTGTTTTAAAAATATCAAAGTGCCTGTTTATTTTATTTTATTCAGACTTTAATCACCAATAATGATATGACAACTTCAATTCATACCATTAAACAAGTCGGCATAACATGACATGTATTGGTGGCAAAAGCATGTGTCTGGCATGTTTTCTCGGATTTGTCTGGACTGATACTTTAAATAAATAATTTAATGGCGTTTCATGTACATTCGCAACGAATAGTATGAAAAAGAAGAGGTATACATAATGTGTTAGCTGCGAATGAGATTGTTTGCGTTGCACATTTAATTTTAAACAATTTAGTATAATCCGTATACAGCTTATAATTAAATGATGAGGCTTCCTTCTTTTTCACTACATATATATCATGTTTTAATTCAGTTTGTAATATAAATACCGAGACAATTATCGATCTTTTAGTACACTTGATTGTTCATAGTCTGATAAGCTCCGCCCACAAATTACCTGTATCGATAAAACAATAATAAGCTCCGCCCACGGCTTATCTGTATTTGCTTAAACGAAATAAGCCTTGTAATGCAAAACGCATTTAGCAGTGGATTAGGTGTCACTGTATGTGCTTGCGACACCAACTTACTTTGGAAATGAGCTCCTTTACATCGTTCTAAGTTAGGTTATTTATGTTTGATGATCTAATAAAGGATACATTTCGGACACATACACGTCTCCGATATACATTTCAGGTCCAGTTTTGCATCAAAACTTAACAAAATTGATCATAGTTGATACTGATTTTTGTCTTCCTAATATAAATTATATACATTTGTTTGAGATACTTTTTAAGATTGGGTAGAATTAGGTAGAATTATCAAATAAACACATTTCTCAACTACATTCAATTATCACTGGAAATCCTAACTTAGTTTCAGGTTATACCAAATTAATCCGTTGGTCATCAATATTTCTTCATGATATTTTTTTTAGAAAATGTTCACCTCCCTCACCATCAAACAATCAGATTTTTTTATGCAGGCAAAATTTCTTAATCTGCCAATTGAATGGTCTGGATTAATATGTAATAATAACAATTGGGTAGGAATCCCAAGCTTATAAGCAAGCTTCATAGCAAGTTTGGTTCCAATATTTTATTTCTAACTAAAGTTGTTGCCCTGAAACCATTTTTCTATTTTTAGTAACAGTGACCTTGACCTTGATCCCAATGACCTCAAATGCAATCCCAAGCTTCCTTTAAATATGGTACCTACACAACAAGTTTTGCTTCAATATCTCATTCCTAACCAAAGTTTGAGTGAAAACCATATTTCTAGTTTTAGTAACAGCGACCGTGACCTTAACACCAGTGACCTTAAATGCAATCCTGAGATTTCTTTCAACATAAGCTACCTCCTATACAGCAATGTCTCATTCATAACTGAAGTTAATGAGCAGTGAACATTTCTATTTTTAGCAATGGTGACCTTGACCTAAAATACAGTGACCTCAAATACAATCCAATATAAGCTACTTCTACAGCAAGTTTAGTTCCAATATCTCATTTCTATCTGAATGAGCGGAAAACAGTTTTCTATTTTAGTAATGGTTACCTTGACCTTGATCTCCGTGACTACCTACACAGCAAGTTTCATTCCTATATCTCATTCTTAGCTGCAATTATTGACTGGAAACGAAAGTGTGACTACCGATGGATGACAGACAACGGACAGAGTAAAACCTAACTGTCCACCACACTTTACAGGCAACACAATAAAATGCTAAGTGTCACATATAAATGCTACTGGCTAAAACAATTAAAATCAGTACAACTATCAATTACAGATTTATTTTTAAGGATGCAATTTTTTCATTGTACATCATGATTATTATACACTGGTTTTCGTTCTGCAATTTTATTTCTATATTATCATGAACTTGTGAAAAGCAAAATTTACCAGAAAAACAAGCAATTTAATTCAATGAATTACAAGTCCTACCTGTTTAACTACCTATCAATAACTATTGGATCCATAATTTGCACACTATTATTTTGTTACCATAGCAACCATTTTTAAAAAAAAAAAATCAATGAAAATGAAAAGAAAAAGCATGTGCATTATCTTCTCGATGGACAGATGGCAGGTAAACCTATAGTTTTTATTTAAAACTCTTCAGAGTCAGCAGCAAATTAACTCTTTAGTGGCATAGGCCAACTTAATATTAATCCGGGTTCAGTAAATAAAGTTTATGATGTTTGACTGGTTTCACACGCCCAATATGTGCGTAGGATTTTGGTTGTAAAAGAATGAGACTCAATTTAAGACTTAAGCATCTCCGTGGTGAAATGGTTAACGATGTTGCATTGTAAACTTCCACCTCTCACCGCTGCGGGTTCGAATCCCACTGGGAGCTCGTGTTGTAAGTGAGGAAGTGTCAATCCTTACGGATGGTGGGAGGTGTACAGTACTGGTTCTACCCAGGAAAGTTCTACCCAGGAAAAGTGGGTGATCTGCCTCAACCACAAAAAATCGACTGTCAAATATAACCTTGCATGTATTGCAAATGACGTACAACACCATACAAACAAACAAAGACTGATTATAAGAGTGTTTATGTTAAAAGAAAATGTTCTTAAGAATTCATGACTACAGTCTAAACTTGCTCTTCTTTTTTTTAAATTAAATCTTTGGCACGTTTCTATTTTTAAGTCCACATGTAGCAAACGCTCTTCACCAACAAAGAGTTTAAGCTTCAGATTATTTTTTCTTCTGAAAATGCAAATATATTTCTTTGTGTCACAAAACATGTTAAATACATGATAGCGAATAAATTAAGTCTGACAAACTTCAATCATGATCAAATATATGCAAAGCAAATACACTTGTTAGTTACACAGAAACTTCAAGGCTTTAAAAAAATTAATTTAATCACTCTGTTTATAAGATAAAGATAGCATAAAAAAAAAACTTTCACTGATAGGTTGTTATGTCCATCTGGTTTAATACTTCAGTTTTAGCTAATTGGTCTCACAGTATTAGACACAACAGTTAAGAACTAGAAAATGTGTCTATTGGACAAAGTTGCGCTGCTTTAGCACTGTCGTTTTTACTCCATGCTGAGACAAAAGCTTATTTTTGTTATTTCACCTTCATTAAATGTTTTCATACTTTAATACTAGAAAATGTTCAATGTTGCATATATGAGTTTTACAAAAACAAGAGACTCGGCTGCGGTGGGCATTAACCCTTAACCCACTACATATATATAATGGACTGTTCTTTCTTATTAAGACCATGCAATCCATTTATGTGATACAGGGGTGTTTTGAGGAAAATGACTGATCAGCAGCCAGACATTGTAAACCCTGATCAGCCTGTGAGTTACTCGCGGGTGGAGGGTTAATTAATCACTCCGCTTATTTAACAACCACTTATTTAACATTACTCAAGATGACCCAAAATTACCTTGATACAAGATGACCCAACATTTAATTTTAATTTAAAACAATATTTAATTCAAGTAATGAATGAGTATGGACAACAGGCAATGCCTATGTAAGACCTCTCCTGACCCAACATGACCTTGATACAAGATGACCCAACATTTAATTTTAATTTAAAACAATATTTAATTCAAGTAATGAATGAGTATGGACAACAGGCAATGCCTATGTAAGACCTCTCCTGACCCAACATGACCTTGATACAAGATGACCCAACATGACCTTGATACAAGATGACCCAACATGACCTTGATACAAGATGACCCAACATGACCTTGATACAGATGCCATTATAAAACTCTGCGGGTTCCAGTACAATAAGTCAAGTTTTTAAACTTGTACAAGCTTTCAATGAAATTAACATTATGACAAAGATTTGTAACGTTCAAATAACAAGAGGCACCGCCTGTAAGTGCAAACACTCATACTTTAGCATGATTGATTGATTGATTGATTGATTGATTGATTGAATTGGATTTTACAGTCGCACCAACAGCTAAGGTCATATGGCGACTTTCCAGCTTCCATTGGTGGAGGAAGACCCCAGGTGCCCCTCCGGGCAATTTTCGTGCATGGGCGGGCACCTGGGTAGAACCACCGACGTTCTGCAAGCCAGCTGGATAGCTTCATCACATAAAGATTTCTAGGCCCCTGAGGGATCGAACCTACAGCGGTGAGGGGCAAGTGATTTCATGTCAAGAGACGTTAACCACTCGGCCACGGACGCCCCTACTTTAGCATGAGTAACAGAACCGGGCTCTACCATGTTGTCTAATGATGAGACATGTGTGAAGTTTCAATCCATGATGTGAAGTAGGTTCCAAGATAAAGCTTACATACAAAACTTTAACCAGGGAATGCAGCTGATGCAGATGATAATCAAGTGGTGACAATATCTCATCATTTTTTTTGTCAAAAACAGATCCTGAAGTATGTGTTATCAAAGCAAAATATAGCATTTTCCAATAAATCAAGAAAACTAACTCTGACATCACTGCAAACTGACCTAGCTAGTGATGTAGAGGGACATAAGGTCATCAGTTGTTATGTGTACAGGAAGTTTGGGAACAACCCATTCAAAACTGTCTAAGAAATTCAAGCCATAAAAATGTGTTATGGAACGGACGGGATGCGACACAATAACAACAAGAGGTCAATGACGTTGAAGCTCTACTGGCAGGTTCTGAAAGCTAGATCAGCATTCCTGTGAAGTTTCATGAAAATCTGTCAAGTAGTTTCTGAGTAGGCCGCTTTCAACCATGTTTAACGTTGAATCAAAACAATTTTCAACAAGGATCAACATCATTTCATGCTGATCCTTTTAGAAAAAGTCCCATATCGATATCACTTATAGTTTTAAACAAGTAGTCGCTACAAACTTGTTTTTTTTTTAAATCTATTTTTAGCCGTGGTGGCCATCTTGAATTTCTGGCTGAACTGAAAATTTGCTTGGACCAACTAGACATCAAGAGCAACATTTCTGTGAAGTTTCATGAAACTCTGTGAAGTAGTTTCAGAGGAGTAGTCGCTACAAGTTTTTACTATATAACTCTATGTAAACAAAGATGGCCGCAGGCAGCCATGTTTAATGTTGAATCAAAACGATTTTCGACAAGGACCAACATCATGCCATGCTGATCATTTTAGAAAAAGTCCCATATCAATATCACTTATAGTTTTCAAGAAGTAGTCGCTACAAACTTCTTTTTTTTAATCTATTTTTAGCCGTGGTGGCCATCTTGAATTTCCGGCCAACCTGATATTTTGGTAGGATCAATTAAACATCAAGAGCAACATTGATGTGAAGTTTCATGAAAATCCAACAATTAGTTTCAGAGGAGTAGTCGCTACAAGTTTTTACTATATAACTCTATGTAAACAAAGATGGCCGCTGGCAGCCATGTTTAACGTCCAACCAAAACGATTTTCGACAAAGACCAACATCATGTCATGCTGATCATTTTAGAAAAAGTCCCATATCAATATCCTTATAGTTTTCAAGAAGTAGTCGCTACAAACTTGTTTTTTAAAAATCTATTTTTAGCTTTGGCGGCCATCTTGGATTTCACCATGATTTTTTCATGGGCAACATTTCTGTAAAGTTTCATGAAAATCCATCCAGTAGTTTCAGAGGAGTAGTTGCTACAAAAAAAAAAATTACGGACAGAAAGAGGGCCGGACGGACTGATCTTTGATCAGTAGAGCTAAAAATGTGTTATGCGACATGACGGGACGTTATGAACAACGCGATTCCTATATGGCCCCCACTTCCCTTTATGAAAATGGTGATGTCCTTTGTCCATTGTAGACACTTGCAACAGTAACCATAAGGATGTTCCCGGGTGACAGAACACTTGTGTCGCCTGCCATGTGCTTATTTCAGCAAGAACAATCTAACTATAAAGTTTGAAGACAAGGGTGGGTATTTATAAAGCAACTTAATTGGGAAATAAGTGCTAAAGTTTGGTAAAAATCCGGAGGAAAAATGAAGGCCCTATCATCTTAACGAGGTAAAAGTTAACAGACGACACATGGACGACAGACAACTCACCATCCCATAAGCTCCAAAAAGTAGGTCGAGGTCATAGATAAAATCCACACAACTACCGTATTTTACCTTGTATAGTACGCAGTTTTTTGACCACTTGTACGGTTTCCGAAAGGGGGGTGCGTACAATATAAGGAAACAATAAAAATAACTCTTTTTTTTCTTGCAGAAAATCGATGTCTGGCCCTGGGAAGAAAAACCTTGACGACGAACAGACATCAAGACAGAAAATTGTGAATACCGATAATACACAATTTTTTCGTAATTTACTCGCTTCATATAAGTAATATATTGACTTAATTCGAATTATAAATGAATAAAGTGTATTATGATGCTTGTTTTTGTATAAATGTTTGCATGTTTGTTGTAAAACTTCAATAAATTGTGTGAAAAATCGTCCCTCCAATTGTTGTTTATATCGCGTGACGTAATATCACGTGACTTCCAGCTGTTTAGACTGGTACATGGAGTATTGTTACAGTTCAATTCTATTCTAATATTTATAGGATTTTATTTAATATTTTATAAAAAATTAATGAAGTTTTTGCTTTATTTTGAAAGACATATATTTTAGACGGCATAGAAAGGCAGAATCACCCTACTTTGAAATGGCTATTATTCAATAATGCTTGTGAAAACATGCTTACCGGTACACATTTGATGATTGATAATTGGGTCAAACAAAATCGCACCTCGGCTGCAGTATGAAACATTATAAACACGGGGTAGAGTGGGTTATTCCATTTCTATAATCCTTTGAAGTCGCCGTGAGTAGCGACTATTTCTGAGGATGCACTTTGACACGCCGTGTGACCTTTACCAGATTTAGCCACGCGGTACAGGTAACTGATCACGTGTTACAATTGTGCTACACTTATGATAAGCACTGGTTCCCGTGAATACACAATGTTAGTATAATCGGCGTAATGGATTACGGTAACCAACGACTTTGTTGTGTTTTAGTAGATGTAATTATCGGATTACGGACAATTATCTGCGGCATTATAATTGGCTCTTTGATGAGATGATACAAGATAGGTACTCCCCTGAAGATTGGCAATTAATGATATAAGTAATTATATTTACTTTTGTACGCTAATTTTCTCGATCGTGATTCTTTTTTTTTTTCTTTTTTTTTTTAACCTTTTATTTTCGTTGAATGGTTCATCTAGGAAAACTAATATTTTGATGCGTATTATACACGGAAACAACTTTTTTACCCCAGTTTTGACCTCTGAGAAGGGGGTGCGTACTATACACGGGTGCGTACTATACAAGGTAAAATACGGTATGTCAAAATAGAATATTTTGTCTTCCAAAGATTAAGCTATAAATTAGGTTTAAAACATCTAGTGCATAATTACAGTTCATGAGAAAGTGATGTAAATGTAACAATTAAAGTTATCTGCCCTTTGCTTGGATGGTGAAGGTCACATCCACATTTGCTTTGTCACGTTGCATTTGTACCACTCAAGATACAACTATAAACAAAGTTTGAAATCTGTAGTGCATACAGTTTGCGCAAAATTGACCTCAACGCAAAAGTTTAAGGTAAAATGATTAAGTTATCTGTCCTTTGCTTGCAGGGTCAAGGTCACTTCCACATTTGCTTTGTCACGTTGCGATGTACCACCCAAGATACAACTATAAGCAAAGATGGAAAGGTCTAGTGCATACACTTTGTGAGAAAATGACATAAACGCAAAAGTTGAATGTTGACTCTGCCGCCGCCGGAAAAGCAACAGCTCAAGTACCACTCAAGATACAACTATAAGCAAAGTTTTAAAGATCTAGTGCATACAGTTTGTGAAAAAGTGACCTAAACTTAAACGCAAAAGTTGAACCTTAAAGTTATTAAGTTAACTGCCCTTTGCTTGGAGGGTCAAGGTCACTTGCACATTTGCTTTGTCACTTTGCGATGTACCACCCAAGATACAATTATAAGCAAAGTTTGAAAGGTCTAGTATATACAGTTTGTGAGAAAATTTGATATGAAATGGGACACATTGAATTTGGGTTTCATGGGAGCCCATGGGTTAAAGGAACCAAAATTGCTTATGCAGCCCTTAAGATAATGCTATGAGGAAGCCTATGACCAAATTTGGTTGTGCTAGGATAAGAAATGTAAGAGACATAGACTTGTATTTTTAACACAGCTTACCACAAACCTTGATGTGGGACGCCGACGCCGGGGTGATTACATAAGCTCCCTTGTTCTTCGAATAGTCGAGCTAAAAATTATAAAGTTATCTGCCCCCTGCTTGGAGGGTCAAGGCCACATCCACATTTGCTTTATCACGTTGCGATGTACCACCCAAGATACAACTATAAGCAAAGATGGAAAGGTCTAGTGCATACAGTTTGTGAGAAAATGACATAAACGCAAAAGCTGAATGTTGACTCTGCCGCCGCCGGAAAAGCAACAGCTAGATCTCTTTTTTGCTTCGCAAAGGCGCGACAAAATCCACAAGGCATGCTAAAATTTATCTCCAGGATCTTCATTCAAACAAACTTGGTCGAGGTCCATAAGCTTATGCTACATGCAATATATGAGAGCTCTATATCATATGGTTTATTGTTTAAGTGTTTCTCTATACATATTAAGTCTATGTTTAATATGTGACTCCCTGGGCATGGCCACCAGTGTTGAACACCTGGTGGATGCTATATTTATAGAGTTATCAGGTAAAATATGTATTTCCATAATAGGCAGACAACCTTGACCTTTGACCTAGTGACCCTTAAAACGATAGAATTCCTCCTCTTATCAAGGGTACTAGTAAAATAAGGGATATTATGCTTTCCGAGTTGATCTTCCTTAACTGTAAATAAGCCATCATTCTGTGTCATTTAAGAAGGATGTAAAATGCATAACATTATTTAACATGATTAATGATGTGTCATTCATTATCTCTTTAAAAAACATTTACAACACCAAATATTGAACATGTATCTGGAGCACTGCCATGCATGAATATATAAATAAATATGACTCTGTTCACAAATAAACCAAAGATACGGGACACATGCAATTCTTGAGGTTATTTTATATCTTAAAGCTGGGTGCAAATATTTTAATATAGTTTTTTTTTTATCTAACTTTTTTTTAATACGTTATACATCCACTGAACTTAATAATCAAGATATGCCAACATACTACTTTTGTAAACTATTTTAAAAATTATTATAAAAGATAAATTTTCGAATTGTGTAGAAAAATAAGTGAAACATAGCAAGACTGCTCATGTCTGAAAAACTAGCTAAGTTGTGGACTGTCCCGAAAATATGTAGTAGTTTGACTCAAGTTTGGCTCAAGTTACATGATAATCAGCTTGGTGGTCTGCATACCCAGCATGAGGACAATAAAATGGCAATAAATCACCTAACATGCCAGCTAATGAGCTAAAACTTTGTCCATGCAGAATTAAATGTTAGAAGTATATATCACTGCCTTATCTCTATTTGCAGATAGCATTTTGTTACACCAACTTATTTCTAATTTTTTAAATGTGCCTATCTGCTTTCAGATAATTGATGCCCTGCTGTGTGAAAATGGGTATTGTATTGCCCTGGGGTCAGTTAATTACATGGATGAATTATAGAGATTCTCAATAAACAGAGGAGTCTTGGACAGTCTACTAATATAACTGTATAATATTACTGTGAAAGCTTTTTTAGGATCAAGATTGCTGTGTGTTTCTTTAACTTATGAAAACTAGTCGATAACCGAATTTGATAAAATCCACTTCACTAAATACAGACCTATTAATAAAGCTGATGGGGTCATTGTCGTATCGGGTACTACAGAAAGGTACCCAGGGTACATTAATGTATACAGAAACGTACCCAAAAATCTTTGAATTCCAGAACAGCCCCCAAATATACAGAAACGTACGCGGACAAACAAGATCTCATTGGCGGAATTTAAAACTTGATAAAACAACTACTTAAAACAATATTGTTTATCATTAACTATTGCGCTATTGTTCTTAAAAACATTTAGGCTGCCACAGTTAGTAATAAAATACAGGTATTGTCGTAAAACCGGAAGTTGTAAATCATCAAACCCCGCGCATAAAAGTAAACAAATATTCAGCTCGTCATTCGAGAAGAGTTGGTCAAATATTTAGACCAAGCTCGTCATTCGAGAAGAGTTGGTCAAATATTTAGACCAACTGCATTCCTTTAAGGTGGAGGCAACTGCGAGCGGCTTTTAAATAGTGAATCGATTAAACTTTGTAAAAATGAAAGTTTCGTTTCCGTTAATTAAGTAACAGAATGCATTTCTGCCGTGTTTTACGACATTGTATTTTGTCTCGGGAACATTTATGTATATTTGGGGGGCCTTTCTGGATTTCGATGATTTTCGGGTACGTTTCTGTATACATAAATGTACCCTGGGTGCCTTTCTGTAGTACCCGTTAAGACAATGACCCCATCAGCATTAATAAACTGTTAAGAAATGTTCACTGATACTTATTTTATTTATTTTTTTTAAATCTAGAACACTTTTATATACACACTATCATCATCTTTTGTATTCACTTTAAAATCAGCCAACATGTATTTAGTATTATTAATAAAAACAACTTACACTTTTATTTTTAATCATAAATGTGGACTGTAACATACATCCAAACACAGCACAATCTGTTTCTCCAGCACAGAACACTTTAATACTATCCCATATATTTACACACGCATATAAATTATATCTTTTATTTTTCATGTATGTGGCCTGAACTACTGTATCTCACAGTTGTGTGGACAGACACCAGATTAGGCAAGCTTAAATATAAGCCTTAACCTTGTTTATGTATACATAAACTCTTTATGTACTATAAACTCCCCTTGCAGCAGTCACAATGTAATATGCTGATTAACGAAATTGTCCTCTCACTACTTTAAGAGATTGCACAACTTATAAATATTTGTACTGTAATGACCTGATGAGAATTTACATGGAAAACCATTATAGATTTAATAGTAACACTGAATGCACTGCCATAGTAAAGTAGCAAGTACTTTGAAGTGAATGTGATCTACAATGTTAATCAAAGGACTTAAAGGGACACATGGCAATCTTGATTCTGTTAAAACTGTGATTTCCGCTTTAAAAGATTTTCTTCACATAATTTTTTTTTCACATAAACTAGCATTTTCTGCAAATCATTATTAATAATTTTTAAATAGTTCAAAGAAAACTAAAGTTACATATTACCGGTACTTACTATTCGTTGATATATTGCACCACTAAGATAAACTTATGTTAGATAAACAAGAAAACTCAAAATGTTATTACCTTTGTAGTAGGACTCTATGGGGGGTATATGTAAAAGATAGGTTTATAAGCGAGTTACTACAACTGTCGAGTTACTACAAACTGTCGCCACAGAGTAGCATTTATGGGGTATATATGAGTGTCCGTAGTCGCTTCACATGCATTTGTTCCGAGTTCAAACTCCGCTGAGTGTCCTAATTTTTCCTCGTCCGTTTACAATGTTGCCTGTGACCAGGATATTTACTGTTGGAGGCTGTATTATGTGAGGTATCTAGGGACCTGGTTGTTTTGATATTTTTCATTTAAATTATGCAAGCAGATTTTAAAGTCAAAATGTACTAGAATAATCATTACTAGGTGTGATATGAATTCTTGATTACTTGTGAGTATTAAGGTCTTTATTTGGCTGTGAGGGCAATCTGCATATGCTGTCTAATCTTTAAACCTTCATTCACATGTGACATTGTTACAGTAATTGGTCTATAGATTACTTACGCAACAACTAACAATTGCGTTAACTCAAATGCCTAAATCCACAAACGGAAAAAACTTCCCCAAATCCCCTCTTCCCGGACCTCGGCACCAATGGAGCCGTCCAATACTACCGTACATGCAGAGATACTTCCCTTATATCCGATTGTGCTTTCGAATGTAATGGCGGTAAGATCTAACCGGTGCTCACAAAATTGTCTCTTATTCCACAAACTATTTTGGTTTTAATTGTTTTATTACATTTTAATTACTTCCCATATGTTATTTTCTTACGGCTTTATAAGCCTAATTGGTGTTTTACACCGGACTTATATTCATATCGCGGTTTATTAGAACCGTAATTCGATACCCCCACCCACTCATCTGGCATTTCTTCGTTTAGAAATTTAGTGTTAACTATCTATACACGGTATGGATTACGGTCTGTCCAGGAAACTGGACAGCCACATTCTAGGTGACCTTTCTGCCGTGGTCTAGGGATTTAGTAGAGCTGCCCCTTTATTGCATGTTTAATGGTCACCTCAGGTTGGCTTTTAGTAACCCTTAAGTTGTTCCTTAAAGACCATGTAAGATTTGTTCACTAACTTAATGTGTTACCACCTCAAATAATAATTCTATTATTTTTATTATTTAATAGGGTCCCTTTTCTTCAGCACATTTGTCCATCTTGGGTTACTCTGGGGGCACGGAGGTTTAGCTGGGCAGAATAATGTAGCACAGTGCTGGTTACACTTCCACCTTAGTCGATACGCTCTCATGCTACTGAAAAGGATCTCCTTTTTTACCCTTTTCTACGAGAGATTCCAGTAACAAAACTGATTGGCTTTTGTCTGGGTAATACCCTTTTCAATTCCCAAAAGACTGCACAGTCAGAGCCTTTAATTTCTTAAAAATTCACAAATTATATGTTAGGTTCTATCATAAATATTGCTTTCACTAGGTCCAGTTTTTACTACCCAGTCCTGTCATTAGTATGTGCTGCTCTACACAGTTAGCTGACTTGGCCTCTGCCTAAGTCTTGCTAAGTCTATAACGGTAGGCATACTAATTGATTGCAGTTTATGATATTTTGCTTATCCTTGGTTGGTAAGCACTTCATATCACAATGTTCGAAAATACATATATTGTTTATAGTATCTATGTTTCACAACAGTTATTTTTTAGCTTGTGTTCATAGTCTGTTACATTTACAGCTCAGTTATGAAGCTGTTAATTGTAAGTATTGAAT